>WMED01019936.1:0-12289 GCA_019650415.1 Pipa parva
ACCGTCTGGATCTTCGTTTTTGGGCAAAGCTACTGCACCAAGCGAGTGAAATCCCTACAAAGTTTAAAGGACAAAGAACAGAGATTGAAGTGAACATGAAGCAACACTGTACGTACAAGTGTAAAAGAAGGATGGACACAATCCTCAAATATATACTATTATATACAGTACATATCTAGTCAATGAGGAAACCAGTAACAGAATGAAGATCAAGCAAGTCTTCTGTTAAATAGAAAATATATCATATTTCCAACTGACAAGGTCTTCCCTAGCTCTGTGGTACTGGTTAAGTTGCAGCAGTTGATAAACACTCACTATTCATAGCTAAGTTTGGTGAGAGATGTTAAAGCTAAAAAGAAAGTGAACCAATATATTCATTGGAAGTGGTGGTTCAGTGGTTCAAGTAATCAAAAAGGTAAGGATAGGAGTGAACTGCTAGTTACACATTAGACAGGTAGGTTTTAGGTTTGGTGTGTTTTGATGCTGATTCAGTAAAAAGCACCTGTTCCCAAACCATCAGTAGGATAGGAAACATCAAAATGTTTATGCTTAGATAGAACTGATTATTCATATAATAAATAGTTATATTTACCGTATGTGAAACATAGCACAGTGAATAGTAGCTGCTGTGCTCACAGAATTGAACACTATGCAGGTTGCCTGCGGCTAAAAAAGATGTTTAGTAATGGTAAAACTTCCCTGTCCTTTCCGTACACAAGCAGATGTAGTTGTTCCACCTCTTGAAGTGATTTTGAAGCACTGGTAATATGCATTAGGCAGACTGGACTTTATCCACCCAAGGAAATAAAATGTACCTCTACACAACCCAATTACTATGTACAGTATGTGAAATTATGTAAGACATGTTTTTGTTTTTACTCCCCATTATTGTTTTCACAGTTAAAGTGAAATCTATTAAACTCAAAAAAAGCCCATTTTGGCTTTTCTGAGTTTAATCAGGCAAACATCCGGAAGTTTCTCATGGTAAGTATTGCGAGATTTGTTTTGATCGATA
This sequence comes from Pipa parva, assembly GCA_019650415.1. Classification (NCBI taxonomy): domain Eukaryota; kingdom Metazoa; phylum Chordata; class Amphibia; order Anura; family Pipidae; genus Pipa; species Pipa parva. Next base: position 1,016 of record WMED01019936.1, read on the forward strand.
CTTACCGAGAGAAACTTTTTCTATTGAATACTTCCATGGAAGGTAGCCATACTACACTAATGAAAAGTATGGCCACCCTTTCCATGGATGCTTTCAATGGAAAAAGTCTCTCTCGGTAACTATTGATCGAAACAAATCTCCTGATACTTACTGTGAGAAACTTTCGGGTGTTCACCTGATAAAACTCAGAAAAGCCTAAACTGGCTTTTCCGAGTTTAATAAATTTCACCCAATATAGAAAGGATTTTCCTTTGATATAACACAGGTTTAATTTAGAAAATGACTTTGACAATATATAAACACATTTATGTAGTCACTGACACTGATTCTAAGCATATATATTCTAGTTAATTCTTGTATATATTATCAGGTTTGATTCATATATGACATAAAATAAGCTTGCATTGTTTTCTTGGTATACAAAGTATAAGTAATGTGATATTTTAAGAAACAGAGGGTTATTCACCTATTTTTTTGTAAAGTAGAATATTGAGGTGGTAAAATGGTTGACTTACTTTAAATATAGGCAGGGTTTAAAAGCTGAAAGAACTAGTCAATACAATTAATAATTGATTATATTGTCATAAATTAGGACAGATTGAACAAAATAATTTTGTCTAAGGGCTATTTCATTGCAAATATTTGTTTTACAAGTATTCCTTTAAAAATGCTAAATAATAGAGGTGGTGGGTAATTGTTCAGTTACCCAAGTTGATAAATTAAGGTATCTAACATTAGTTAAGTCATTTCCCTGGTAATCTAACATTAGATAAGTCATTTCCCTGGTAATTTAACATTTGATAAGTCATTTCCCTGGTAATCTAACATTAGATAAGTCATTTCCCTGGTAGGACATAGATAGGATTTAACAGAGAATCAGGCAGTGATTTTTCATCGATTTGTAATTCACAGGGGCACATTTTATTTTTACTATACAAGGACTTTTGTGATCTTGTTTGTTGACATATCATTCTTGAAAGACCTTGATTACATTTAATTGCTTCTGTCTGGAGAAGATTTTTAAGTATTATGGTTTTGTTTTCAGCTGCATTGTATTTTATTTCTTTACATTTTCCTTGTTTATTGTACTACATGATCATTTTTTTTTTTTGCATTCAATTTCATATTTAACTCTCTCTGAACATTAAAAACAGCAAAACAACATTGATTAATTGTAGGGGGTACTACCACAATACATTTTTTTCCATACCTCTCCCAATCCTCATCCTACACTTCCTTGTTGGTGTTATTGCACTCACGAGCCACTGGAAGCATCAGCATACAATACACAGTATGTTGTGGGTTGAAACTCATTAATTAATCAGTTTTTAAATCTTCTAAGTTTCAGTGTATTTAGTTCATGTCAGTCACAGCTAATACTTGCAACATATGTATTCAACTGCAGTGCTTTTAAAATGGATTTTACATATTTATTAGCTGTATGGCGTAACATGATTAATTCTGTTAAGAGCTGAAACACCTCTGTAGCTAAACATTATTGCAACAGCAGTGATTTTTGATTAATTCTGCCTAACAGCAAAAACTTTCTTTTCAATAGAGGTTTTTGAAGAAATTGTTAGTCACTTACTAATACAGTGATGTTGTGCCAAGAATGAAATGAAAAATTAATGGTTTCATACACTATAATTCATGTAAACGTTTCAATTTCTGTTGATTCCCTTATTTTCCTTTTGATCGCTGGGGAGATGTAGAATATTGCACAGAAAGGGAGTCCTATCCAGTCCAGAATAGCATTCTCAGACAAAAAAAAAAAAAAATCCTAGGAAAAAAATAGACCAGCTGCACAGAGGCCATGGTCCTTGGTGATCTCCAAGGGCTGGTTGTTTTTTGGAACATGTGATAAAAGATCTTTTCTTTCTTGTTTAACTGGCTCTGTGCATTGCTAGCTTTGGCGTTCTTTCCTTTATCACATTCATCATGGGAACTGTATATAGTGTGAGTAATTCATCCTCCAACACCATACCCTCTATACTTCATAATATGGTTCTTTGTTTAATGAGTCTATAAGTCTTTCATAGACTTTAGTACCAGTGCATGGATTTACTTCTTAATCACTGCTTCTTATTTGGAAATGTGATTTTACAGTTAAGTTTTTTTTTAAATCATTGCTGCTACTGACATCATTTTTTAACAATCTCCAATAAAATCTCTTTTTGGATTATTATTAAGGATATATAAAAATGTTAATGGTCAAATAGACATTATTGCAAATTTCTTAGGTGACTTTTCTCTTTTTCTTATATAAAGTGACTTTAACTGAGCAGAAATATTTTTGTTGGCATTGCTGGTCTAGAGTGTTTAACAACAAAACAATATATTTTTACTTTGTTTTGTAGAATTCCTTCCATAAACAATGTATGTGGTATCATTTAGTCCATTATTTACTGAAGTTCAACTATTATTTCTTTAAATAAGACTGCAGAATATGTAACAGACTAGTACAAATAATTACTTGGTTTCCCCAGCACTGGAAACTTTAGACATAATTAATGGCTAATAGGTTCTAGTCAATGTGATTTTAAGAAATGTACTCAGAGTAGGGGAGTTATCAGAAAGTATGGGGCCCAACATAAGCAGATAAATACTATGAACACTATGAACACTCTTAAATAACACACATTACATAGTCAGTGCCCAGTAGGCCATCTTTTTAGTTGTTCAATACAAACTGAACCATGTCTAAAGAGATTGTACCCCCATGACTTTCTAAACAGTTCTCTACAGAAGTGCTCAGTGCTGAGTTTACCATTAAGCATCAGAGACTTCAAGCTATAGGTGGTTCAGAAGGAAGGGCACCGCTTTCCGAGTCACATAAGCAGGAAAGATGAATTCTAATTAAGAAGTGTTTTAATATTACAACAATTTTAAACTAGAATTTTGAGATTTCACTTTGCTTGAGATTATGAATCACACAACTAAAGCACTTCAGTTCACCGCATATTTTAGATTAGGTTTGATAATTTGCACAAAAGGGCATGGTTAGCGTTTGTGGCCTAAAATACCAAGCATTTGGTGCCTATAATCTCCTGTGATGTAAATCTGGCATCGGTAGCACCTCTTTTGAACCACATTGGTTGTTAGCAAATTAAGGATATGGGTGGGACTGGCAAGGAAAACAAAGCTTAGACTCAAATAATCACAAAAATAAGCAATGTAGTTTTACCAGAGTATATTTTAGCATGGAAACAAACTTTGGAAGAATATGTGTTGTGTTTTCTGCATTAAATTTATGATCAAGAACTGTAGTGTTTGTCATGTCAATTAATATAGTTTCAAGCAACAAACTACCAGTATGTGGAAATTTGCTTTGTCCTTTTAAATAATGAGTTATTAAGGTAAATTTTGGATTTGGATTTTCTTTAATTATAATTTTAATTTCTAAGTCATTACTTTTTTTTTTTTTGAAAAATTGTCGTTAAAATGCAACAATAGGAAGGAATAATTAAAAGGGCCATTATGATGACAGCTTAATTTCAATTTCACAGCAATCTTTTTTGACCCATAATTCAGTGGGTCGGTATCAGCAGGATTCTATATAAAAAAACACTGGACGAATACAGATACCCTTCTGGTCACTTCTGTAACACGCAATTTAATCAATCACATGTTCACGACTTCAACCTGCTCACACAGATTCCTGATTATAGAAATAAAGTTTGCTAAGCTATTCTTTCCAATGCATTATTATAGCCAATATATATAAATCAAATTAGCGCAAGTCTGTATCTGCCCTAAGAAGTCTGAATTTATTACCAATTAAAAGACGGTCTTACTCTCTGTCCTCCGTTTAAATAATATGCTTCTAATTCCATTGCCCTTTAAAATGGAGCCAATAACTAGTGCTTGTACATTAAAATATCTGCATGAAATAAAAATGCCTTTGCCCATTAGCTACATTTATAAGAAATTTGTATTGATGTTTTTTTTTGTATATGCCTGATTTATACATTGTTTTACATTGTAAATTTCCAGAAACACTGTTCATGCATGTATTTTTTTTTGCCTTCCATTGATTAAGCAGTATTGTAGAATGCTTTATTTTATTATTCATGCTAAACTATAGAATAGTGGGCGGATAAGCTAGTTCCATTATTATTTACTTTGAGTTGTTCTACTATAATAAATATTGTGCACAACAGGGAGGCAATTTTAATAATGCAGTAACTTGGAGAAGAAGTGCATTTATTTTTTTCAGTAGTTCCTCCTCCTTTCTTTTAGATATTTTCCCTGTTCCAAAGACCCCAGTGACTATATTTAAATGTCTTTTGTTGTACTCTCTCTTGTGCTTCTGTTTAATCCATATATATATATATATATATATATATATATATATATATATGCTCCTTTTCCAAAGACTAGATAGATGTTTTATTTAGTTAGGTGCTTCTTTTTTTAATGAATTGAAACAAAGTATTGCAGTGCGGCCATATACAATACAAAGCACATCAGATATATTCCGGTGGCTAAATAATACAATGAATATACCCTATTTCCTCAAAGTTTAACAAGCAACATATTTTCTCACAGATGGATATGTGATTATTGGCATGGTAGCTTCTTAAGCTCTAGGTAATACAACATGCAATGTCAGGCAAGAAATATTATTAAAGTTGGGACAGATGATGTTACCTGTTATAGAAGAAAATTGCAGCTATTCAGTTTTTATTGAATCACTTAAAATAATATCTAAGGAAAGACAAAGGTATTTTATATTTTCCAAGCATAGAAGGTATCCTTAACATGATAAGAGGATATTATAGTTACAAAATTTTCAATTTTGTAATAAAAACTCCTATAATAAATTGCTACTATTGGATAAGTGCATCAACTTGATTTCTGGAAAACCAGTAACAATTAAAATGCTGATTTTCTAAAAATATTCCAGTCCTCCTCCCTCCCCCCACAAAAAAAAAATCATGTTTTTGATGAGATTTACTGGAAGATCTGTATTGCTATCTGTAAATTGTTGTCTTGTGATGTGGTCATGTGACCCAAAAGCCTAGTTGAAAAATATTTTTTTTTCTTTTGATCATAATATCCCATCGGTGTAACTGCTTACCGTATTTTCCGGACTATAAGGCACACTTTCTATGAGCACCTTTTAAGCAATCTTGGTTCATATATAAGGCGCACCGGACTATAAGGCGCAGCACATTACCAGTAAATAAACCATAGCTCAGACCGCAAGTCAAATTTTATTCAACTTACGTCTGGTTCATATATAAGGCGCACCGGACTATAAGGCGCACTTTCTATTTCTGAGAAATTCTCAGCATTTTAAGTGCGCCTTATAGTCCGGAAAATACGGTATATATTCTTATATGAAAACATAACTTGTATACTGTCGTTTAGATAGCAACATATTCTAAATTGCCTTGCTGTTTATAGATAACAGACATGTATTGTTAACTAGAAAAGATATTTTAGGCTCTACAAACTAATATTTTCATCTTCAAGAAACGTCTGACAAATTATAGTTCAGTTAATTCAGTTATGGTCAATTTGAAAGAAAAAAATTAGAATATTTTACAATGAAAAACTAAAAGCAAAAGTAACCACAAGAAGAATAGACAATGGTCCAAATATGACAAGGTACAAAAAACAGAAAAAAATATTTAGGTAACTGGGTACATTAGATATTTTAGTATTCTTACTATCCAAAAAATCCTGCCATATCATAAAAAAATAAATCAGGTCTCAGCTGCTGCTGAACCAAAATAGCCACAACATTAAATAGATACAATGGTGCATAATAATTTATATTAAACCTGTATGATATGCACAGAACATATTCGTATTGTTTGCACTAGTATACAATATAATTATGCTGAGAATACAAACTGGGCTTATGACTTCAGCTCAAACTAATGACTTCAAGAGACTAATCACCAATAACTTTGCTGCTCCATTTGTAATCTGGTTGTATTATATATTGTATTATGGGTTTTTTTAAAATTATTATTGGAGCCACATTTACACAGGGTTATTCACTAAAGTCCAAATTGTTGCGTTTAGGTGTGAATTTGTCAGATAAAGACAGTTGCAATAGGCTGCTACTGTCACAGTCGCGTTTTTCTAATGAGAATATTGTCACAGTCATGACTTTATTATGGGAAAATTCTTGTGATTTTATTATGGGAAAATTGTCACGGATTTGCTATAGGAATCCACTGTTTGCGAATTCGACAGTCGAATTTGCACCTTAGTGAATAACCCCCACAATGAGATAAATAAAGTTGGATCTCCCAACCTCTTTACAAAAAGTGTAAATCAAACCAAAATTGGTGCCAAGCAGTAAAACAAAACTGCAGTAAACCTTATTTAGCACAACATGTTTTGGTCACAATTGCTTTTTCTTAAGTCTCTTTTTCACTTGATAAAGAGGAATTTTTGCTGAAAATGTGTTGTGTTAAATAAAGTTTATCATGCATATTTTCACTGGATTGCTGCCTCCACACGTTTTTTGTTTAGGCTACAATCATTTTATAGGAGAGCAACAGGGCTCCCGAAGTTATAGCCAGTCAATCTGAGCCGTAACAGATATCTATACCTCTTCTGGCCTATGAAGAAAAGAAAAACCTTAAATGATCAAACTCGGACAAGACCATGCTAGATAATTGCATTTGTGTTTAGATCTTGGGTCCCCAGTAAGAAATAAAATCTCTTTAAATATTAAGGTTAAGTATATTATATTTTAAAAACCTTTCTGATAGTAGGCCTATTATAATCAACCCCTAGCTCTTTAGGCTTTTTATCCAACAGTGGTGTGTCATTGTGCACCCTCTATGAAATTCTAATGCACAACTTCCTTGACCTGAAGTAATGCAGGTTCCCAGCTGTATTCATTTACATATGAAATCTTGTAATTATCTTGTGTTTCTGTATTATAAAGTATGCACAATGTCTCACCACATTAATGAATATTTCAATGTTAATTCTAAATTACAAAGTTAAACTGAAAAGTTCAGTCAGTTTAACCTCATTGCAAACATTAATTATGAATAACTAAGCCAACACTTTCTGTAGAAAGTGAATACAATTTGTATGGGAACAAGAAAACTATATGGAACTCGCAAATGTAACGGGATTTTATACACAGTGTTTTGTGGAAATTCCAATGGTGGATGCAATGAGTAAAGAAGTAGTAGGTTTAAGTTCCATTATTTGTCATTGGAATAAATGATAAGGCTACTGTTATATACATAAACCCCATATATTCTTTACTATTGTTTAGAAATGGGCAACGATGAACTGTTGAACAAAGTTGTTGGCAAATACAGTATGATTTTGCCATATATTTTAACTGTTATAACAATTTGTCATTTTTTAATAATGCTGTTTGTGTATTGCTTAACCAGTATGGACAGATGTCATGGCACTATATACATGAATAAAAACAAAAAAATACATGTCCAAACAATTAAACAAATATATACAGTGTTGGACTGGCTTGCATGGACACCGGAACAATTCCTAGTGGACTCTGGTCCCAGGTGGCTACCACACCCACCCAGCAGGCCATCCAGACAGGGAAGACCTTTGCCACCCTCGCTGGCCATGTAACATAGTAACATAGTAACATAGTGTATAAGGCTGAAAAAAGACACAAGTCCATCCAGTTCAGCCTATTTTCCTGCAATGTTGATCCATCACACGAGAGGAGGCCTTCGGTGGGCAATATGATGCTGAATATATATTTTACACCTATATCCAATCAAACTATGTCAAATTTCCCAAAAACATTGCAGAGATTCTTGCCAATAAATAGGAATGTTCACTTATCCACTTTAATGCATTTTGTGAGACCTTGTTGCTATGAGGTTACAAAATGTTTGTTAGAAGACCCTTCATAATAAAAGTGCATATTATTTATTTTCCTTTCATTTCTAAATACTGTACAGACTCATATGGAAAAGCTATTACCAGTTTGCTAATCGAAATGAAAAAAAATCTAAGTCTGAAAAATAATGGTTGTTAGTGTAGACTCCGAAAGATCTGATTATTTTAGAAACTGAATCATTATGATTGAATCCCAGTTTAACTATATCGTCAATAATTTATATATGGTTGTAAAATGTTTACACTGAAAGAGGGACATGGCAGACAACAAAATATATGAAGAAAAGAAAAGGTATGCTTTCCATAATCTTTAGAGGATCACAAAATATTATGAATGAGTCTTACTATATGGAAGTAAACACAAGGTCACTTTATGTCTTACTCAGGCAAATACTTACTTACTTACTTTAAAGGCAAATAAATGAAGTCTTTAATACAACAACTTGTTGAAGAAACAAAATTAAAAAAAAATAATCATTTCATATAATAAATTGGAAAGCTAAATGTATATTTTCATTACTGTCACCTTTGCTAATATTTAAGCTTTACACACTCTTGGCTTCCAGGGTGTTCCAAGGGTAAAGTAAAAACAAATCTCTCTGCATGATCCCTTTCTTCAGAGGCAATTATAAAAAAATTGCATCCCACAACACAGCAGTAATTTGCATGCAATGCCTGTATGCATCCCTGCAACACCTGGTTTTATATTGTCCGTTAAAAAGGAAGGTACAGTCATTTTATTTTATTGGTGTTTCATTTTAAATGGTTGAAGAAAGTGGGACACTGAGCTGTAAAAGTTAGGGACTACTTATTAATCTAAAGGTTTGGCAGATTATTATTTAACTAAATTAAATTGTAAATAACAAATGTACTAATTAGATAACCCCTTTAAGTGATGGACACAAAAATCTCTGAAACATGTAGGCTTTTTGAATTACTGGTTGCCATCAATCTGGTCATCTTTCAAAGGTCTGACTGCTACCAACCTGTATAATCAATTCATCTGCATAAAATATAAAACAATTCTCTAAAACAGATTTGGCAAATGTACATAGGTTATATAGACTGTGAGCATTCACAATAGAGAACAACACATATTAGGTGAATTTTATTAAACTTGGAAAAGCTCGTTTTCGCTTTTCCTCGTTTAATCAGGCGAACACCCAGAAGTTTCTCGCGGTAAGTATTGTGAGATTTGTTTTTCGATCTATGCTTACAGAGTGAAACCTTTTCCATTGAATATATCCATGGAAAGGGTAGCTATACTTTACATTAGTGTAGTGTGGCTATCTTTCCATGGATATATTCAATAGAAAAAGTTTCTTTCGGTAAGTATCAACTGAAACAAATCTCACGATATTTACCACGAGAAACTTCCGGTGTTTGTCCGATTAATAAACTCAGAAAAGCGAAAACAAGCTTTTCCAAGTTTAATAAATTTCAATTGACTGCTTTAGATTCAATACAATGATGAGATATGCAGCTGAACTAATTAATCTTATTCCTACTGCATGATTTATTTTATTTTTTCAAAGAGATGTATGCAAATCTTTAAAATCTACCTACATAGAAAACTTCAATACTGAAAGAGCTCTTACCAATTAGTTCAGGTGGACACTGCATGCCTACATAGGAAGCAGTGAAGTATAAAGTAAACAGAGAACTAATCAGCCACGCCACATAACATTTCAATAGGTATTAGCATCTAAACAAAGAATAAAAAATTGAGATGTTTAAATCACTTTTACATTTCATTGAAGTAAAGGATCAAAAATATAATTTCTGTGTTTAATTCTTATTTGTGTTAAATGTTCTGTTTATTTGGTACTCTGCCCCATTTCATTTTTTGCCTCACTTTCTAAAATAAACACAAACTTTGAATATATCATTTCTGAAACAGAATGGGAAAAATGCAAAAAAAAAAAAAAAATATATATATATATATATATATATATATATATATATATATATATATATGATCAGGGCATATTTATTAAATAGTTATAATATTAATGGCAGCTCCAGAAAAAACATTAACAATTACAAACCCAAAATAATCGAAACACATTTGGAATTGGTAATATGTTATCAATTTTTTTTCCCATCCAATATGTGCCATTGATGCATGTTTATTATATAAGATACTACTGGACTAGCACACAAAACCCTCTTTGTATGGTACATCATTTCCAGCCACTGTACCTTTGAATGCCTATGAGCTATTTATTATCTTTTGAAATGTTTATTAAGTTTGGAGGTTCAGTTATAAAACAGAATAAAACTACAAACTGAATGCGATTATGTTTCCACTACTTGTGGTTACAAACCGTAGGACCAGATGCAGGTATAGCTGCAAATCCAGTAGAATCAGCTTTTATATATGCAATTATTTTTGCAACAAAACATAATGCAATCTGAGCCTCAGTAAACAATCTGATATACAGAATACTGTATGTATTTGGGCACATTTGCTAAAGTTGGAAAACCATAACGCTGTTTTTCACCCATTTTTTCTTTCTTCTTCATTTTCCTTTTCCCCTCATTTATGAAATTATTTTTTTAAAAAGTATCGATATTGATAAAAATTGATATCAGTAAATATCAATGCGGTAATACCCTAGCTACAAATAACATTAATGTCGATGGGGCTCTTCAATATCGATAATGATATCGATATTGCTGATTATTATGCCAAGGATTTAGAAACATTTTGCAGACCCATCTCCATAGGGAATAATGGATTTTTGTCTCTCTCAACCTGGCAAAATGTTGTATCAGTAAAAAAAAAGCTGGAAAGGGCTTAGCAAGTTGCGACAGCAGGGAAAAATGGGCAAAAACAATGAAAAACAGGCAAAAACATTAAAAGAAATGGCAAATAAGGTTTTCTGACTTTAGTAAGTATGCCCCGTGTTAGGGAATGTGTTATCCAAGTCCATTGTCTGCGTGATGTAGAAGTACATTAATTTTACAGACTTTACTAAATGATATATGTGTTTGGACAAATTTGTTGGAAATGTCTCTTTAAACAACACTTCTACAAATACATAAAATCATAAATTACAACTAATTAGATGAAAACCTTAAGTTAGGAAGAATGACCTTCATTTAGGGTCACTAATATTTGGGTGTTGAAGTGATTAAAGACAGTTGATTACAATGATTATTGCACCTTGCATTTCAGGAAATATTTTAAAATACCCACGAACAAATATATATTAAAAGCAGACCTGCAAACAGACAAAGATGTCATATGTGTCTGTACTATCTAGTAGGTGAGCGCATGGTGCACTGTTAAACTGAGCAATAAGAAGACTGGGCAGTGGGATACATTCCAAATTGCGCAAGAGGTGGTAGAGGCTTTTTGAGCCACAGATGAAGTGAACAGGATATATTGGCATTTGCTGGAATAAGACC
>WMED01019937.1:0-12289 GCA_019650415.1 Pipa parva
CACCTTGTCCCTAGTTCAAGTTCAGTTGTAGAGAAATTTAGTCTCAGTCGTCATTGTCACTTTTGAATAAATAGTTGCCATAAGCCACACCAGAGCCCTGCAATCAATTGTCCAAGTGAACCTCTATCAGAGAATTCTAGAATGTCAGCCAATCATTCTAGACAGGTACAATCCCTTGTCTGTCTTGTGTGTATTGCAGTTAAATTATTGCAGAGAACAATATTAACCACCCAAAGATCGGGTACACAATGCTACCTGCCTTACACCTAATGTAGTATACTTAAGTTAAGTTGTACTTTACAGTTTTGTGCTCACAATCATAGAAAGGAAGAAGCAACGCAGACACAGCTGTGCTGCAATCCTTTATTGGGTAAAAGTGAAAACACCATGGGGGTTATTCCCTAAAGTCCAAATTGTTGTGTATAGGTGCGAATTCACCAGATAAAGACAGACGCAATAAGCTGCTACTATTGCAGTCACGTCTTTATAATGAGAATATTGTTGCAGTTGCGACTTTATTATGGGGAAATTGTAGCGGAATTTCTATAGGAATCCGCTGGTTGCTAATTCGCCAGTCGAATTTGCACCTTAGTGAATAACCCCCGTGTACATGTTTCGGGCGTCCTGCCCTTTATTAAGTGTAACACGCTTTATTAGAAACTACATTACTCATCTCAGACCCAGGGAGAAACTGTATACTATAGTACTTTACCTTTTGTGTTCTATAAATTACTGAGATGTTATGTAACATGACCAGGATTTTGTTTGATTCTTTATAATATGTCCCTTTGCAGTTGGACTTACATGAGGATTGATACATACCCTTAAAAAGAGGAGGGGCTTTCTGCCTGGATTTCACTGCATATACCAATCATATTATGTAGGAGGGGTTTCTTTACCTTTTTAGAACTTTGGCCTTGTATTCTACATTTTAGTTTGAGAAAAGGCTGTGCTTGAAACATGTCACTGTTATCACACTACATTAAATTCACAGTGGTTTAATCCATCTGACACGTGCTGTTCCTTTAATTAATTGGTGGTCCTGCCACCAATCCTCCAATGGTTGCTCCCTTTTTACATCATCCACAACTACAGAGTTTTTGGTGGGTCAGTATTATGGACCCATGCATGAATAGTAGGGCTTTTGGTAGACTGTTTCTTTTTATTGTATTTCCTGCTAGATTAGGGGGGAATTTTATCAAAGTTGAATTGAATGGTATATCTACAGCTGTATACCAATAAATAGGGGGACAAGGCATAGATTGGTAAAGCTGTCTCAATGATGACTGGAGATAAATGAGGAGAAAACTATTTCTGGATTCCAGCACTGTTATATTGGGGGCAGGTATGATAGGCGTCAGTGTCAGGTGCACTGTAAAATGCCCTGGGACTTACCCATTTCTTGACTACCTGGTACCCTAAATACTGCAGTTTACCTGCTGCCAATGCTGTCTGACTTAGTCCCACGAGATGCGTGTTTAAATGGGGAGGGGGCAGGGCTAGAGATGAGGGATATTAGCCAGAAATAGGCTAACGTACAGTTTTAAAATGTTTTAAAATCCAGGAACAAGGAGACCCTTGACGCAAACCTAAAATGACTTCTTCATAATCCTGCTCTGACCGAACTGGAAGTCTTTCAGTAAGGACTTATTTAATACATATTTTCTGAATGATTTCAATATCTTTCAAACAAATGAGTTACATGTATGGATTATTCTAGGTAAGGATGTATGCTATACAGGGTAGCTTTAGATGGGGCTGGGCAAGGTTAACTTGATGATTTATAAAGTCTGATGACAAAACTCGTGTACAAATAAAGTTGGAAGTTGTGCCCCCCCATCATTATCTGAGAGCACCAGGAACCAGTTAATATGTAGTGCATTGACTGGATGCAGGCCTGCTGTCATTGCTCATTGTTTGCTTTGAAAGATGTTAATAATGACCTTAGTTAAACATTAGTTACATTCACAATGACTTACCATGACTGATATACAGCAGTTGAACAGAGCGTGTTGGATATAGTGTTTGAGGAAGCACCAAAGCACAACTAATGGGCTCTTTTACTTTGCAGATTTGAAATTATTAACCTAATGTAGTAACTCATTACAAAGTAATCTAGGAGTAAAAACTGCAAATGGCGATATTAGTGTAACTAAAAGCATTGTTAGCAGCTGTGCAGATGAACAGGTGATTGTTAAGATCAGAGCAATTTGTATTAAAGACAGTCTACAGTATATCACACTGATAATCATGGTGTAAACTAACCTTATTTAATCTCTAAATGCACAATAACATACTATGTACAGTTACATTATTCTTGTAGACAGGCAGTTATGATATGTGTGGTTTTGTGAATGGTTGGCAGTGGCCCTATCGCTTGCCAAAATAAATTATCCATAAATTTAGTGATTGCATTTTCATGACACACTTTCCTTTAATTCAGAGGTCCCCAACCTTTTTTGCACCAGGGACCGGCTTTAAGCAAGACCAGTTTTCCATGGTCCGGTGGGGGTAGGGCAGGGGCGGAGCTTTGGTCATATGGGGGCGGGGTTATGGAGGAGTGGAGCTCTCCAACTCGCAGCTTGTCCCTACTCCTGTCTGAGCACATTCTGCGAGTAGCAGCACTGTACATTAAGTCTCAGTGTACAGCACTGCTACTAGCACTGCTATATGCACCAGACAGCGCTGTATGGGGAGGATGCTGGCGGGACCTCGGTTTATACAGCACTGCTGCTTAGCAGCGCTACACACTTAACACCAGTACCGGGAGCCGCGTCAATGAGGCCAGTCTGCTGCCCCTCCCCAGCACGCCCCACATAACATGTTCTGCCCCGCCCCATCCTGCATAATGTTCTCTGCTGTAGCCGTGACAGCTCGCAGCTGTCACGGCTATGGCAGAGAACATTATCGCATGCTCTGACCAGGCACAGGGCCGCAGAGCTAGGTGTCAGCGGCGCCGCGGACCGGCTGAAAAACCCCAACGGCCCGGTCCTGGTCCGTGGACCGGCGGTTGGGGACCTCTGCTCTAGTGTGTCTGGAACTAGGTAAGTACATAGGCTTTCATTGAGCTGTATTTATTTTTTCACACTAGCGTATAATGCGCTGCGCATCATAGGCTAGTGTGAACCTAGTCTAAAGGTCCACTGACATTAAAAGCAAATGGATTTTTCACTTAATATGACAAATGTTTTTGATGATTTTTTAATTGCAAAACCTTATTTTCATTTGTATTGTTTAACAGATTTCTGTTTTTACACACCATTCGTCCGTTGCATAATATATAATTTAGCATTACAACAACGTATTTTAAAAATGTATTCTGTGATCTATGGGTCAGACTAACAAAATAACCATTAGAGACTTATTATATTTTTATATTTTTTTTTTATAATTTAATAGTCTTGCTGAAAAACAAAAAGGCTGAGGTGATAGCATTTGATGTGAACTGGGTCAACTGGGGTCTATCTTATGGCATTAGCCAAATACATTCAAGTTATATTTTTACAAAAGCTTCTAACACAGCATGACACAGAGGGGTAATTCAGCAAAGTCCGAATTCGCATGTGTTGTTGACTTTGTGACAATTCGAGTCCCATTGCCAACAATTGTTGCGAATTCACTTCAATATGCTTGTAGGTGACAATTCGAGTCGCATCACATCAATACACTTGTAGAACAGGCGAACAGTCGCAAACGCATACTTCTGCGTAGACCAATAAACAGTAATAGCAATAACAAAAACACAATCCGATTGGCTAAAATTTATATGTCCACACCCCTTGGGATGTGTTTGTAATTGCAACTACGCTAGTCGCAAAGCGACGTAGGTCTTTGCGTGTGTGTGCACAGGTACTTCGGCAATTTAAAAAGCAGCGAAGTGTGTCGAAGGTGTGAATGCGACTAGGTGAAGTGCTCCGAATTCGCATGATTGCCTTCGCCAGACCAGAGTGGCGAATTAGGGGGTTGATGGCAGGGCACTAGTGTTGTGTAAGGCAACTATTCCTTCAAAAGTGACATTGGCGAGTGCAACTAATCTGCAACATGTACTGTGAGCAATGTGACATCGAGAATGATGGAATATTCTCAGAATAAATAGTGGAATATTGTGGCACTGACGTCACTGCCCTTCACTTGTCAAATTCACTACACACTGCTTGACTTCGCCTCCTATTTCGATCTGACTTTTCATGTCACACTGCGCATGCGACAGCGATCGCCGCAATCCGCCAGCCGCAAAAGCGAATTCGCATCCTCTAGATAGTGATGAGAAGCGAATTGGGGTCTAATTTAAATATTCCACTAAACTTATAACAAGTTTAATTTTATCTACGATCAAAGGAAAACTGATGCAAGGGACTGTGACCATTTTAAAACAGAGCAGTTTGTCTCATTTATATAAACAATAACTAAATAATAAAATAATCATGCACGCGCACGCAAAATGATGCGATTAATCCGTATGTTAGTGAATGTTGCAGTCGCTTGGATTGTAGCGTAGTCTTCCGAATTGGTTGCGAATTCGCCACTTCACAGACTTTTGTCTATAAGCGAACACTGGGAAGTAGAGAACAGATGCAAATTCACACCGTAACGCGACAATTTGGACTTTGCTGAATTACCATCAGAGACTCATGCTTGAATACCATTGTTCTCTCTGTACAACCCTGGTTCTGATTACCCCCCACCCCCATACACACACTATGCGGTTGCATTTTGTGCGCGGTGTATCATACGCAGGCCAAAATGTGAAACACAGTGTTCCGGACCCAGCGTATCAGCATCATACGCTAGTGTGTCCGGAACAGAGAAAGTCCAATTGGCTTTCATTGAGCCATATTTTTTTTTCACACTAATGTATTATGCACTGCTCATAATACGCTAGTGTGAACCTAGCCTTAAGGCTTCTTTGATGAAAATAAATGTTTCCTATAGAAGCTCTGTGACTGATATGACTGATATTCTGTTATAAAAATTCCTGGAATCTTAACTATACAGCCAGTTCCAAGCATCAACTATAATGGAGTTAGAAAAATAATAATAAAAAGCCATAGTTTCTACATTACTACAAATGCTACATTGTTTTCACAAATAAGTAAAACATTCTTATTATGATCAAATCAAAAAGTCACATGCTTCCTATAGGGTAATCCATGCAAGATGCTGATAAATAATAATAATAATAAATAGAATTTTACTTCACTGAACACAATAATTTGGTTTGCAAACACGTACAAGTAGCTTATCCTACCTAGACCTTAAGGACATAGCCACATAGGCGATTGATTTTCATAACTTTAAAAGACCAGTAACACAGAAAAAAAAAATTCCATTTGGAATGGCATGATAATTTTCCGCTAATTTAGCAGTGGCAAACCTATGGCATGCGCCCAGTCGCCACCGCTGCTATACTCGATCCTCCCAGCGAGTGCTCTTTCAGTGCAGGCTGCAGACCAGACCTGACAGTTTGCAGGTTGGATCCATGGCCTACACTGAAAGAGCACTCGCTCACCAATAGGATATCCCCAGTGGAGCTCTTCCTGATGCAGGCGTGATGACGTCACTCATCAGCACCTGCACTATGGGGGAAGGTACTGGTGAGTGATGTCACTTTTCGGTGTCCCTTCCCTAATGGGACCTTCCCCAACCTTGCTGGCCTTATGCATGACATGATGTCATGTGACAATGGCCAGCAAAAGGAGGGGGCTCCAGGAGGCCAGTTCTCACCAGTCCTACTAAGCACTACTTATTAGAAACTATATGCAAATATATTTGCACTAGCACCACTTATTGTACTCCCCTGAATATGAATAATTGTTTTCGGTATTGTAACCTTTTAAAATATTAGAATAAATCATCTTTTATGTCTTCATTTACCTTCACATATTTGCACTCTGACTGAGCTAAACATTATTGCTGCATTATCAGGGATAAGCACAGCTTCTGTCTTTAAATTGTATATATATTGCTCTAATGCCAACATTAATTTATACCTGGTGGTGATGATGAACTGGTTTATTGTTTATCCAGCATACCTAATGCAGTGCAAAGTGCATTCAAATAAAAATGACTTTATCTACTGCTCTTGCACTGCCCTCTGCTGGAAATTCATATTTGTATTTGTAAATCTAATATCTCTCATCACATTGTGTGATTAGAAATTTGATTGAGTACATATGTATAAAGCATGGACATCCAAGAATGTAGGCCATGTGTCACCCTGCAAGACAGATCTTTTCCCTCCAGAACTGCAAGCTGGTTCAAAAGCAGAAACTATTGTTTTTACATATGACATCAAATTGTATATATAATCAGTCCTCAGTATTTAGAAATAAATAAATAAGAATGGTACATGAAAAAGGTGAACAACAATGGCACAATGCAGTAATAAATGTTGAGGCATATTTACTAAACTGTGGTAACAGTATTATTTCTGTGTTTTCTGCCTCAGTATTCACCTATTTCACCCAATTCTTCGCATTCCATAGATTTCATTTTGATTTCCTTTTACACCAGACAAAAACTCTCCCCTAGCCTGTAGCTTAAACAGTGACTTCCGATGCTGCCCAGTTTACCATTTTATAGTGATGAAAAATGTGGCAGAAGAATTCTTTTTAAGAACTTCGCCATTAGATAAACACCATCCTAAAAACGTTATTCACTAAGGTGCAAATTCGACTGTCAAATTCACAAACAGCAGATTCCCATGATAAAGTCACGATTGCGACAATATTCTCATTATAAAGACGCAACTGTCTTTATCTGGTGAATTTGCACCTATCCTCAACAATTCGGACTTTAGTCAATAGCCCCCATAGAGTTATATAAAAGTGCACAGAAAATTACAGGAAAACATTGCACTGCAACAGAATATTATATATATATGATAAAAACAATTAGAATTGTTTAGTGAAGGGGTTAGGGGAGAGAGTTATGAAAAGAATCAAGCAGTGGGAGTCAAGGAGATTCCAGCTATATGTAAGAGCAACAAGGGAAGAATTTTTAATTATGGTTTGTAACTTCCGCTATTATAGTGTAGCTGTTGTTATTGTTTGCAGGTGTGGTTTGGTGTGGTTTGGTAGATAAGCCATTTGTTTGTTTATTGGGTGGAACAAAGGACGACTGTGAGAAAAACTGGAAAACAATTAGGTTTTAAGGAAGAGGAAGGGATTTTTCATTGGTTAGGTCAGAGACGTTTGCACGGGAGGGAATGATTCCACTCACACAAGAAGCAGCATGGGTGCTGGGCCCCCGAAACATAATAGTTATGCATGCAGGTGGGAACAGTCTAGGGTCATTACCTTTCAAATTTCTAATGAAGAACATAAAAAGAGATTGCGATGCCCTATGGCAAATGTTCAGCAATCCAGTGATTGTGTGATCCGAAATCGTTCCAAGGCTAGTATTGAAGGGAGTGAAGTCCCAAAATGCCATAGACTAAGCACAGATAAAAGTAAACAGAGCAGTGTCTAAATTTATTCAATTAATAGGAATGATAGCAGTGCGCCACAAGCAAATAGAAAAGGAGGTCTCTTTTTTATGCCCAGATGGGGTCCATCTGAACGAGATTGGCTTGGATATGTTTAACCTGCAATTACGGGAAGCCATGGAGTCAGCTTTATTTACATGGTGGCACATGCTGGCCTGAGGGAACATTATTATTACTGCTGTTTTGTTAATAAATGCTGTGGCCATTTAAAACCCAGGGAGGTGTATGTCATTGTGGTTATTTTGGGTACCAATCATCAGGTCAGTAATTCCCAGTTCATGTCAGGTCTGTAAGTCAGAAACATTCATCTTCTTATTTTCAATTGCTGCCTGGCACTTAGCACTTCAATGTCAAAAGGGTGAATTCACCTCGCTAGAGTCACATCAACAAAACAGATGCAAATTCACCTCTCACTGTTGACTAAGTGGAGAATACACTTGTCAAACAAGCCGACAGCTGCGATCACTGTCACAGGTATAGCGTGGCATAGTCAGGCGGATAGAAGTAGGATGAGAGAGGCAAAATCAACCAGTGAATTGCAGTGACATCATCCTTACCATATCCCACTACCTGTATTTTGTAAATATTCTATTTTTATTTCACCTTGTCATTAGGTTATGTTGTCACTTAGTCACAGTCACCATTGTCACTATCAATGAATAGTCGCCTTACGCAACACTGGAGCCCTGCTATCAACCCCCCAACTCGCCACTTTGAAACGGTGAAGTCAATCAGGTGAATTTGGAGAAGTTCACTTCGTTGCATTTGCACCTTTGACACACTCCAACCAATTAGTCAGTTGTTGCAGTACCTGTGTACGCGCATGCAATGAGGTGAGAAGAGCTCCATAAGTTTGTAAATATTCTAGACACTCAAATTAGATGCGTATTCACCACTTAGCAGAGTTTATTCAATAAGCACACATGGGGAAGTGGCAAACATATGTGAATTCATAGCTCCATGTGACTATTCAGACTTCTGACAATGAAGCCCTTAGAGCAATGTATCTTCATGTTTTCCTGCTTGTAATTTATTTCACTTGCACTTTCATATTGAACACCTTGTACTATATTTGCATTGTTGAACTGAATAACTTAGTGGAGCTTTATAAACAAAAATATACATACAGTTCACAAATTATAGGGGATTATTCCTCAAAGAGTGATTTCTCATCCTCAGATGAACTACAACAATTCACATTAATTTGTTCATTTTGTAGCAGTCAATGGTGCATATTCAGCACTTTGTGTATTGTTGCTGCAATGGAGGAAATGAAAATGTAGTAATTTCTGGGCACTGTCAGGGGAATAGTAGCAGCAGCATACTGTAGCGGGTTCATAAATAGATATATTGAGGGAAAAAATCTCACATAAAAAGTTTGACTGAAGAAGATTGTGGATTTACACTAGCATTACAAACACAAAATGGCTTTAATGTAAAATCATATATATATAGCAAGGCACTTCTTTTAATGTAATGTTTTACAGCAGACAAGGCATAAACAGCCAGAAGCTTTGCAATTGTAACTACAATTACACCCATCATTCAGTGTCAAGCAGCAAGGGTTCTAGTCCTGCAGCATCTGGAATCGAAGACTCAAAATCACTACAGAAAATTAGAGGCTTGTTTTTCAAAATCACAAGCAGAAAAAACATTGTATACGCCAGCAGTGTTCTCTAGCTTCTCTTAAACAAAAATCAATCCACACAAACATACCGTGCTCACTGTCTTATTGGTACATTTTTTGATTCATGCTCTTAAAAAAATCTACACTAAATTTACAAATGAACCTCACTAAGGGAACAAGACAGCATATATTCAATACATATAAAGCTCACAAAATAGCTCAAATATATAAGAATCAAATTTAGTGAATACAAAAACAAAACCTTCAAGGACGCCTGGAAAGTATACCACCTCAAAAACAGCCATTATAATTTGAAAACAAAACGCAGAGTAAGGAAAGAGACTTTTTGCGCCATGTGAATTATACAAAGCAATATAGGAGTAGGTTTTATTACCCTATACATAGAAATTCCTTGCTGCCATATGCATACAAGTGCATTTAAATCAGTGGTTGTATACCTTTTTATTGCTGTGACCCTTTAGTACAATTCCCCATGATTTGGCAACCCCAATAACAAGTTTTTGGTCGTAATAGACTGCTACTGTTGCAGTCGCAACTTTAATATGGGAATATTGTTACGATCACGGCTTTGATATGGGAATCCGCTGTTTGAGAATTCAATTCCAGTGGTCTTAGGCGACTCCTGGCAAACTGTCATTCGACCCCCGACCCCCAGGTTGAGAACTGCTGATTTAAATGTTCAGTCTACACTTGTTGCCAGGTATTCGACAAATGTACGGATGCGACACAAAGAATGCGGCCAGATAAGAGCCGCGAACGCCAAGGGAGTGCTCACATTGCATCGGGAAAGTACAATAGAAAAGCATGTCCCGAAGAAACGCTGACCTGAACTCGCTGGCATATTTTTAGGATGCGCTTTCTAAAAGTGCAGCTCATAAATGTGCTAGTCTGAACCTGGCCTTAACAATACTCTACCTGAGTGCACAAACAAGATGGCACAATCTCTCAGTCAGTAAGAATACATTTTCCAGCACCACATTCCCTAATAAGCATAGGTAAAATTGCAGATGTTCTCACTTACTGTATATTTAATATTATTATAAAAAATAATAGCATTTAAACATAGTTATTTACTGTTTTATAACTGATGAAATATTGGTTTAAAGGATAAAAACTATATGAAATAGCAGAAATCGAATCCTGTGCTGATGAAATGGGAACAAAAGTTAAAGGCCTCATTCAAAAATCAAATTTATATTTAACAAATATTAGGAAAGGATTATTATCAAAATTAAATCAAAATTTAATTGTAATATTGTTTTATTTACAATTACTTAGCCCTTCTTGAATTTATTTTATGCAATACAAAACTGTACAGATATGAATTAATTATTAGATTTCATTCTACAGTATATACTAGTATTTAGCAGTACCTATCACATCAGATAAAGCTGTGAACACTCAGGAATACTTCAAAGGTTTCATTGGAGTTGGAAGAGTTTACTTAAAAAAAAAAGAAAAAAAAACATATTTGTAGAAAAATAAATTCTCCGTCATTTCCCTTAGTGTATTGTATTGTCTACTTACATGCTACATACATATGACATTTCTCATAACAAAGCATTAAGCACCATAATGCCTGTGCCTGTACTGTACAAATGAAGAAATAAATGATTGCAAAAAAACAAAGGAACCCTTGCATTTGTCTTTTGGTTGATGTATTCATTGCTTTTTCATATTTCATTGTTTATAGACTTCTCATTCCATCTGGAAGCAGCTGTTGAAACTTGACTGCAAGTAGCAGCTCTGTGGGTTTCTTGCTGGTAAAATATTTTCGAAAAAAAAAGTGTACGTGCATGAGCATGAAGTTGTAAGGTGAGCCACAGTTTGAAATATATTCTAGTTTATAATAATAGCAGCTTCTGGAAGCTTTAGCAGAATAATACAAATCCATCTGATAGTCCTGTCACTTTCTATACTGGCTGCAGAGATAGCATGCCGCTTGGAAAACACATAAATTATCTTCTGAGCAGAGCTTATTCCTGGTCTAACCATAATAGTGATAAATGATGATGCATTGTTGACTCTGCTAAATTTACACAATATAGCATTGCTGTTTCAAATAAACCAAAGCATAGTTTGGTGTACTATAAAACTATATAAACACAACATGTAAGTAAACTACAGTATAGATATCAACACTGTATATTTCAATTATGTAGCTAATTACATTGGAGGTAGGCCTAGTATTCGGCATGTTTTACACTTTGTTTAAGTTAGGTGTTATTACACTGTTCCAGTCTCTTATTTCATTATGTTAACATTCTCACACCACTAGGAGCAAATCCTCCGTCCAGATGGAACTGTAAAATTATACTGCAGATGACAGTTATGATATTCCAAGTTTTGTTTTTTTTCAAATAATACATATGAGCAAATTCCACTGGTTCTTTGCCCAAGGCTGTGATAGTATTAATTACAAGCCTTGCATAATCAGCTACATGGTCATTAGGTGGGATACTGAAGCAAACTCGAAATTTTTCTATCCAATAAAATAAATAAATAAAAGGATTGACTTAAATAGCAGTCTGCTGGAAATAGATAAACAAGCATATCAGCAGTGTTACATACTGCAATTTAATCTCCACAAGGTATGCCAATTAATTTATTGTCAACCGAACTTACCATAAAATATTTGAGTCTGTAAGCTGTTCACACAAAAATGACTGTACTAAAGAATCAACATAGTGCTGATATTGATAATAGGTTTCGCTGGTGAGTAAGTGCATTATATAAGTGTATTGTGGCTAGAACATACTGTTAATTAGTATGGCTTCACATGTACCAGTTACTAAAATCCAAGGTGGACCTCACCTACAAAATTATGTATCACAACTGTATCACAGAATTAAATATAAATGGCTACACTTCCATATATAAATGCAACATTATGAAACATACTGTGAGCATTCAATTAGGAATGGTACAACCTCTTAGAAGAAATTACACTGGCACTGAAAACCCTCTGATATATTTAATGACACATGTAATCCATTTTGATTTGTTGATGAAATGAAATGTTAGATCAGTCAGGATTAGATATTCAACATCTCATTACTAGTGATGAGCAATGATGGCAATAATCGGCATCGGAAAAATTACTGTATTTTTCGCTCCATAAGACGCAGTTTTTTTCCTCCCAAAGTAGGATGAAA
>WMED01019938.1:0-12288 GCA_019650415.1 Pipa parva
CTCTACCAAACCTGACAAATGGGGTTGTAGTGCACAGGACTGCCATCAGAAATTATGGACAATACCCAATCTGACAAATGGGGGCCCCCATAACTGTGCATTGTTTGACAGGTTCCAGTTATATGCTTAGTTATATGTATTGCACAATAGCAAGTAGCAATCGGGGTAGCACCCAGACAGGCAGAGTGCCCTCTTCCATTTCCTGAACTAGCTGGGTCTCCCCTACTGCATTCCTCCCTGTAACCTGCAACCAAATAGTTCATTTATCCCTTTAGCATAGGAATTTTACATCAGATTTACATAAATTCCTGTTATTTTTTACTCTCAGGAAGCAGCTAAACTTGACAATGATGTGATTTTTACATTTTAGTGCAATGCATTTGTACTGTCCAAGAGATAAAGGCAACAGGAACGGATAGGAAAGGCCGCAGTTTGTTCTTCAGCACCAAATGAATTCACAGAGGCAGCTACATCATAAAGAGTTTAGCCAGTCCTTAAGTCTCATCAGCTCTTTAAGATTTCATTTTCCATGTGATGCGTTGTAACCTCTGACCCTAACCTCTTTGTCAATTATTTTTTCCAGAAGATGAATTTTCACTAGTATAAAACTTACTTTGTTTAAAAATAATCTGATGATAGTGAATGAGCTTATTTACTGAATAATTACAATGTTAAATGTGCAGAATAAAATAAACACTTGGGTATAAAGACCCTGCATCCCCATCCAGAATCAAGTGCCTGTTGTTAAACAAGTCCCCTTGTCAGATAAGTATAGATCAGTTCAGTCCATTATTAGGGAGGGTAGAGGGGCAGTTCTTTCCCATTAGGAGAAATATAGCAGTATCATACTACAGGTTTACGGATTTTGGCAGCAGATGTGCTCCCTCTAGTGGTTTAGCAGAAATAATTCATGTCCAGCTATGATATGTAGGGAATGAGAAGACAGATTCTAAATGTATTGTCCTGTTAATCTTTCTTTTTATCCGAGACAAGGCCATGCCTTTCACTTTGGCTGTATTTATTGATAAAAGTTATTACTTTTTTTGATCGTGTGATATATTTTTGCTGCATGCGCACAATACCTTTTTATTTTAATAAACACTCGTCTAGAATTCTGGCTCCTACAAGCTCCTCTTAGTTCCACCGTTGATTAATTAATAGTTTTGTCTCTTTTCTATTCTGCTCTTGACTAATGAAGAGCATTATGCTGCCATAGAAATTATCTCCAATCCGTGATTCTCCAGCTGTTACTAAAATACAACTCACCGCATCCTTACAAGGGGCACAACCATTCCACACACCACATGTTACTCAAACTAGCTGTTATTTAAAGGGCAACTAAAGACAAAATATATCCTTTCTTAACTGAATACCCAGAGCAAACCTCTTGTAATGTCATAATATTCATTTTTCCAGTTGTATTTTGATGATTTTACCTTTTAAAATGTACCTGTCACCTCAAAACTCAAATAATGAATTTTGTTCTACTACTGAAATATATTTTTTTAAAATATAGATGTATTTTTAAAAAAAGTATCTTAATATAACATTTCACACTGTCATCTTCCCTGTCAGCCTAACAATTCTTTCTGTTGTCGGGTTGGAAGGAGGAGTTAAAAGGAAACGTCATGTATATGACTGACATGTTGCTTCCTCCTGCGCGTTCATGTGAACGTGCTCTCCCATATAAAGTAAGTAAACCCCAGCTAGTAGGGGTCCCTGGGACCCACACACATCCCCCCAGACCCCCCTAGTATCAGCCCCCATTCAGCACTTTTAAAATCATTAACCGGCAAGTATGCAGTTATGATTTAAAACCCAATTATTTCCATAGTGCTACTGTAATACTAGCGCTATGGAGATAATTAGTATAAATTAAATAAACCCCAGCTAGCAGAGGTCCCTGGGACCCCCAAACCTCCTCCCAAGATCACCCCTCACTTAGCACCAGGCTGAGGAGTGAGGGGACTGCAAAGTGCAGGAAGCGGATCCATAGGAGCCCCTCTGTGTCCCTGTGGGGTAGTTCCCTCACAGGTCCTCTTCTGGGCTATAAATAGGGTCTCGGGGAACCCTATAAATAGCTGAGGAGCGTGGGAAGAAGCTCAGCACCGGCAATTAGAAGACAGAAGATGGACCTGCAGCATTTTTTATATTCAGCGGCTGTGGGCGACAGCTCCAGATCAAAAAAGAAGACTCACCTGGATTACGCCAGACTAAGACTGCGGATCAAACTGAGGAGCGAGGGAGTCAAAGACAACACTGGCCCATCCAGGTCTACTTCATATGCAGGAAGAGAAGATTCAGGAGCTGTGAGTATATATGTGATTACAAAGCTCTTTTAGTGAAAATGTTATTTCATTTGTATAACGGGCTGGCACCCCACTAGTTAGGGGCTGTGGGTCCACCTCAGATCCCTCACCCCATGGTTAGGTAGGGGGTGAAGGACTTAGGTAGGAACATAATTAGGTTAGGGCCCCCAACCCCATAGCGCTGATGGAGTTGTGGGTCATGAGAGGGGGTCAACAATTTACCCCCTCCAGTTGAGGGTCCCCTGCCCCCCTTGGCTAAAGGGGGTGGGGATGTGGGAGGGCAGTCCTGACCCTCTTTGTTAATGTTGATGGCCCCTACCCTAATTGGTTACCGGGGTAGGGGGAAGGGGAGGGGGTCCAGCGGGACCCCCTCCTGGTAGCAACCTCCACCCCCGCAAAGTGATTGGTGGGAGTGGAGAGGACAGGGGTCCTATTTTTTTATGTCCCCCTACCCCACAGGGACATGGGGGTAGGGAAAGAGGAGCAGATCCCAGAGAGCTACTCCTAGCATTACCAATGCCCCCACCCTGCCTAGCACTGTGGGAAGGTGGGGGAATAGGGGTCCCAGGGACCCCTTTTTTTTTTCTACAGGCCCCCCTACTCCACAGGGACACAGAGGGGCAGGGGGGAGGGGGAAGGGAAGCGGCTCCTATAGAACCATTTACTGCGCTTAGTGATCCCCTCAATCAGCCTAGCGCTAAGTGAGGGGTGATACTGGCGGGAGGTGTGGGGTCCCAGGGTCCCCTGCTAGCTGGGGTTTATTTAGTTTATACTAATTATTTCCATAGTGCTAGTGTTACAGTAGCACTATGGAAATAATTGAATTTTAAATAATTAACTGTTTACTTGCCAGTTAATGATTTTATCAGCGCTGGATGGGGGCTGATAATGGGAAGGGATCGGAGGGATGTATGGGAGGTGTGGGGGTCCTGTGGACCCCCAGTGTAGGGATTCTTAGCGCTGCAGAAAAATCAGCAGTTATTGGTGCAGTGCTAAGTCTAGTATTTCACGCTGGATGAGTATTTGTGGACGTGGAAATAGACTTTGAGTTGCCGGTCATAACCAAAATGGCAGCTTCCAGATCAGGACAACTTTACAGTAAGTACAGTAAAGTAATAATCTTAAGGTTTTTTTTGAGAATAGACTTTATTATTTACATTATTGATTGATGTATTTCACTTTACTATAGCAATTGCAAGGTGACAGGTGCACTTTAAATACCCTGGCTGGTTTTTACTGTCAGGATCGTGCACATACTCAACAGAGTCCTTCCCAACTATGACTCTATAAAGTAATCAGCAGCTTGCAGGTGGCCAACAGCTGTGTGACACTGTACACCTGTAAAGTGCCGATTGGTTATCAGAACTCTTAATTATGTCAAAATTGCTCACTTAAGATTCCTAATTGATCTTTTGCAGGGGAGGCTCTACAGGAGCAGCTTTTTCAGTGAAAGTGACGATACATTGAACATGGTTGAAGATAAATACATCGATGGGGGAATTTCGAAAGGCCATTTTGACCTGTTAGATTGGTTTCTTTACAGTTCCACAGATTTAAAAAGAAATTATAAAAATTAACCAATATTGGTAAAGATCGATTGCATACCAGTATCGATATCAACATTATTTTTCAACCCCAAAAAAGTATCCAGCCGTGGAAAAATGAGCGGACCTATTCCATAGGGAATAATGGGTTTTGTGACGGCGGATTGCTTTATAAATTACCGAAAATGCCAATAGTGATAATATCGCTGATATTTCACAAATCTTTACCAGGTAGAAAAAAAAATTAAAATTTTGATACATTTCCCCCTTAAACAGTGAGGGGCTTGTGTCTGGTGACTCTTTGTTATTGTTATCGCAGTGTAAACTGGTTTAGTACATGATACACATGATAAATGAAGGCATTCTTCCTAAAAATATTCAAACATCTGTGCATATCCCTCAATAAACTGCACACATAGCATTACCGTGTGAGGGAGCCCGGAACAGTAGGGGAGGGCGGATATGACTGGGAAAGATGGGAACAAGAAGAGGGTAGCGAAGGAGAAGGAGTGGGAGAAGAGAGGAAGCGGTCTCCCACACTCCACCCTCCCTATTTATTGGGGCACTTGGGAAGAATTTATGTCACAGCATTTAGGGCAGTGATCCTGAGAAATGGGGTCAGGAATAAGAGTTTAAGGTAATATGTAGGAACTTGGAAGTTAATCTAATGGTTACAAATGT
This sequence comes from Pipa parva, assembly GCA_019650415.1. Lineage (NCBI taxonomy): Eukaryota > Metazoa > Chordata > Amphibia > Anura > Pipidae > Pipa > Pipa parva. The sequence continues at coordinate 4,535 of WMED01019938.1, forward strand.
GTTAACATAGGGCATTGGGTCCCTGGTTGGCGGCTGGTTTCCCATTGGGTCGGTGGTATGCGGCTGATAGTGAATGTGGTCTTGCGAATTCAGCTTCTGGGACCATTTGCCAAGGCGTGTTTAAGATATGTTATGTTAAACAGTTAATAAATAAATGCTGTGGTCTTTCAACCCCAAAAAGAGTGGTGTGTGTCATTTTGTAAAGGGGGTAACAGGGTCTGAGGGGGTTAATGAATACGCCTGTCCATCAAACTTTCACCAGTCATGTATCTTTGTATATATTTGTGGGTAATTCACGTTATCTCAGTCACTGATTTCTTCATTTTAAAGTGCACCAATTTCAACTCAAATTATCAACGTGGATCTTTACCGATATCGGCAAATGTTTTTTTTCTTTTTCTTTTTTTTTCATATGAATCGGGGAAATAGAAAAGTCCTGTGAAAAAATGTTGAAAACGTCAATGTGCGGCAAAACAAATGTGAAGAGGTTGAAATGGTCTTTATAAATATCCCTTTTCAAATATCTGAATTTCCTAAACATCCATTTGGTGTGAAATAACTGATCAGCCCAGGTGGAGAATTCAGTTGCGTCATCTAAGATCAAATGAATGACAATTTCTTTGTTTCTTTTTTTAAACTATACTTGTTTTTCCCTGATTCCAACCACTCATTCCACGTTTTTGGAACAGCTGCTCTGTATTAATACAGTGGCCTTCAGATAAATGGGAAAAGTACATTCCATACATTTTTATGAACCTTTTCCCTCTGATTACAGAGTTCATTCTGCCTTAGACTTACTTAAAATTCTCGCACAAGCGCACCTGATTCCATTTTGTTCTGCTGTAACACTGATTGCAGGTTCCCTGTTCCATTAAAAGATCACATGAAGTGGACAATGTGAAAATGAACTGCAATTTTTTTTCACATCTAATTTTCCCTGGACTGTTTTTTTTTTTTGGCATTTTTGACCATCCGTATCTGTTTAAACACCTCTCACATCTTTTGTAAGCACAAACACAGTTACCCACCGAATTACTTCTCATGCTGACCTTACACAACCCTGCTAAGAAATACATTTATTACATCGAGTAGTGGTCAGAGTTATGGTTTTTCTAGATCCTAGCTGTTTTACTACCTCCAACCTCCAATCCACTATAACACAGATCAACAGAGCATTAAAGAAGAACTAATGCACCCTGTGAGGGTGTAGTGTTTGAGGGAAGATATTTTGCCCCAATCAAATCTCTGTTACTGGAGATCAGTCCAGGTTTTACAAATCACCCCAGGTGTAGGCTAGAGCTTAATATAAAAGGCAGCTGGGAGAGCCAGTTTGGGTTGTTGGAAGATGCAGTTTGGAATTGTGAAAAATATTTGTGAGAAAACAAGGATCTTTGGCAACTTCCTACCCCAGAAACACAGTTGTGCTCCAAACCCAAAGAAGTAACCCAGAAAAATGGAAGGTTTACTTTAACTAACCAGACCTGTGGATGTTGCAGTGTAAACAACCAGGGGAATACTGATTGGCTGAATTAATTTGTGCCAATGGACTTCAGATCTAGATGTGTTTAAATAGACTTTGTTTTGTATGTATGTATATTTTTATTTATATAGCGCCGCTTGATTACACAGCACTGTACAATACAACAATACAGTTATAATACAGACAAGGGAAAGTGATTAACAAAGAACAAGTGAAGTAAATTACAAGCATATAATCAAGAAAATACATCACTCTAAGTGCCAGGTCATGATTGAAACAAGAGAATGATGCTCCCTGCCCCATAGAGCTTACAATCTTAATACAGAAGATTTACATAAACAGATAGGAGGGTAACAAGTGCAGTAGTATAAAGTGACAGTTCATTTAACTATAGGCGCCAATTAAATAAGAAAATAAATACAAAATAGAATAAATAGTTGCTTAAAGATAAAATATAGTAACTGGAAAGCAAGGAAAAGTACTCGCTTATACGGTGCACTCAAAAATGATTTATTAATTAACTACAAAAACATGTTGGAAACTCAAAGTGAGAGAAACACAAAAAAAACATTAAAAACATTTAAAATGAATAATATCCACATACTTTTCTAATGCTGTCAATCTCTTAACATATAAATACAGTGTATTGTTAAAGATAAAATATAGGCACGAAAACCAGTGGTAGTGCTCCAGGAGTTTTGCCAAAAATGGCTATGTATTAAAGCGGACCTGTTAGGTCCACTTAAAATAGTGTTTTTAAGAAGCAGAGAGTTGTCAAAGCTGAAAGCAATCTGCTAAGACTGTAATAAAGGAAGCTTCTGTTTCTTTTTTTTCTGATGCATTGAATCTCAAGTCGGGTTGGGTGGAGCTAAAAGATGATTGACATTATACCTTATCCCAGCGGTTCTCAACCTGTGGGTCGCGACCCCCGACGGGGTCGCGAGGCCGTCCCACGGGGGTCGAGAACCGCCTCCGACTCCCGGAAGTGCCGCAGGAACCCTTCTTATAAGGGTTCCTGCGGGTGACGTCAGCCGCAAACGTCACCACGTGACGCGCGACGTGATGACGTTTCAGCCGAACGTCACCACGTGACGCGCGTACGTGATGACGTTCGGCCGAAACGTCATCACGTCGCGGCGTGGTGACGTCAGGGCCGGGGTCGCCGGCCGAAAAGGTTGAGAACCGCTGCCTTATCCAATCAGATCCTGGCTAGATTGTGATTTAATGGATCTGATTGCAGGAACTTTAATGTCAATCATCCTTTTAGCCCCACTCAACCCAACTTGAGATTCAAGTCAGGCTTTGGAACAGAAAAGAAGCAGGGAGTTTGTTTATTTTAATTGGACCTGATAGGGCCACTTTAAGTTAATAGTGTGAACAAACACTGAATTCACAAAAAAACTCAGTTTTGTGTAAAATGTGCACTAAAGCTGGTACCAGAATCTGAGTAATCCCAACCATTAATGTAAGCATAAACGATATGCTGAAAGTAAAGGGTCTATCAGCCTAAACCAATATATCATAAAGCAGCAAATCAGTAACTTTGGGCTGTAGTGCTATCTTATAGACCTGCTGGTGCAAGTATCTCACAGCTGCCATATTGGATCCTCATTAATATGCTAATGAACCCCGACACATCATCACACATATTATTTGACTGGTTGGGGAATGTCACATGGTACATTTACTTGTTAATATCAATGAGGCATTCACTCAGTGGGGGTTATTGGCTAAAGTCCGAATTATTGTGTAAAGGTGTGAATTCGCCAGCTAAGGATAGTCGCAATAGACTGCTACTGTTGCAGTTGCAGCTTTACAACAAGAATATTGTCACAGTAGCGACTTTACTATGGAAGTATTGTTGTGGTTGTGGATCTGCTATGGGAAAACACTGTTTGAGAATTCGATAGATATGGTCGCAATCATGCCACTCTTTCACTGGGATGCCAGTCTTCCCGTTTAATGCATCATTGACCAGTCTGTATTCCCTAATGCCATCAACACCCACAGATTTCTACAATGTCACCAGCCTGCAGGTTGGCAGGTTTAAATTAAAGTACATGGAATTCTCATTCACTCATCACAATATGCACTGGTATGCCTTCTCACCTTTACATGCCTTTAGAATGCACATGAGGGTTCCAATGTAAACAAGCCTAACAAAAACGTTCCAGCATTTCAGCACAATGTAATACACTGGGGCTGATCTGAAGGCAGCCCAGGTTCTTCATATCAAACTGTAACAGAGGACCTGGGTGCTGCTGGATCAGAGGAGCTTAGGGTCCCTCGTGTATTCTGTTGGAAGCTCGTATCTCTTCATTTGTGAGACACAATAATAAATGTAGAAGAGTCTCAGAGGTTAGCACTGCTGTCTTGTAGCATTCAATACTCCTTGTAGAGTTCAATTCCAACTTGGATATCATCTCTGTAGAACTTGTATGTACTCCTCATACTTGAGTGGGTTTCCTCCAGGTATTACAATTTCCTTGTACAATTCAAAAACATACTAAGGTAATTAGAACCTAACTAATCTGGCTCAGGTTTGTGTGATTCTGTAGGGAAGTTAGACATTAGGTTCCACAGTGACAGGGACTGATTGATTTATCTCTGTAAAGCACTGCAAGATGTCAGAGCCATAACTAATATGCTAAATAAAAACTACTATCAGCATACTGTCTGAATAAGGTTATGTTACTTTAGTTACTATTTAAAAGTATGTTCTAATATGTTGTAGATGGCAGTGTCTAAGATTTCTTTGCAGTGGGCACTTGACTAGTATACATCACAATTGTCCTCTAGTTGCTAGTGTCCATTAACCTAGCAACCAGGCAGGGATTTTTAAGCACAGACTAAAAGAAAGGTAATCTTGTAAAGAGAGATAGGAGCCAAAATTAAAAATCAAAGTGATAATTGTTTTAAGCAACTAAAAATATCAAACAGAAAAGACAAAATAATTAAAAAAAAAAACCCTCAAAAATACCAATTTCACATTTTTTAAAAGAGAAAGGAAATATGAGCGTGTACATCCTTGTAGCCTGGATGCTGTCCTGTGAAGCGTTGTATAATGGGCCTGACCATTGTCCCACATTACATAGATTTAATAATGTACGATGAAGCCAGACATTTTAATGTATGCTCGAGTGAGTGAATTCATATCAGAAACTATCATCTTGTACGCCCTCGGTATATATTTCCCCACTGATACCTAGTGAATCACACTTTTATGAAAAAGCACCACTGGTAGCCAGAGGCAATTTTGTCAAGTAAACAGACTGCGAGATTGTAATTTTCAAGACTTTAGTGTGCAGCTGTGAGTATAACAATCTGTCAGGCTAGATCCATGCTGTGCACATGTGTGTGTTAGGCAGGCTTTGTGTTCTTTATATTGCCTACACAACAGTTTCCATTCAGAATCTTTGCTTTATTTACATAGTGTTAAGGACACAGGAATACATCTCTTATCAGAGATCATAGTAACAAATGGAACATCAGAGCGAATAACAGTTCCAGTGCAATACTATGGAATGAAAGCAGTTTCAGCTCATACATAGGGGATATTTATTGGCTAACTGAATAGATGGTAAGTGCAAGCTTTCCAGACTACTTAATTCTCTTCTTCAGGCATGGTACTAAGTAGTCTGCAAAGCTCACATTTACCATCTGTTCAGTTAGCCAATAAAAAATATCCCCTATATTTCACTTGTCTCTGCTTATGTCTATGGCTAACACGGTGCTACTGCTTCTACATTTTGAGTTAAATGACAGGTTCTGTAGCTTTACTTTAACATAAATATCAGACGATATGTGGAGTATTTATCAAGGTGTGATGATGTCTTACGGTCGGTGATCCATTTAAAGGAACGGTTTGGCCGAAATTTAAAAAAAAATACATTTGGTTCTTTATGCTAATTAACACCTTTAAGTAAATATGATTGATTATCAGTTTTTAAAAAGAAAAAGTTAAAATTCTTACCTGTAAAGAAGTGCTATACAGCACCTCCGTGTTGCATACCACAACCTCCGACACCGCTGGCGACTCTACGTCGTCCTAATCAAGAGATCCCTCTAAGGGGCGCATTCCTCGTTATCCGCGCTCCTACTGAAGCCCCACAATGGCATTTCCTAGAAGTCACATGGAGAGCGTGCACATCAACCAGGGAGTCTAGGGCTTCAGCAGGCTAGCAAGGAATGCGCCCCTTATAGAGATCTCCTGATTATGACGCCATAGAGTCACCAGCGGTGTCGGAGGTTGGGTTATGCAACACGGAAGTGCTGTATGGTGCTTCTTTGCAGGTAAGATTTTTAACTTTTTTATAAATATTGATAATAAATTGTATTTACAAAAAAGTGTTAAATAGCATAAATAATATCACCTATACTCTCTTATCTTTGCATAGCATAAATAATCAAATGTATTTTTTTTTTTTTATTTGGGCTGGACTGTTCCTTTAAAGGCTTTTCCGTGGAAAGGTGATTAGGGCAAACATACTAATAATATACAGTTAGTGCAGATTGATAAATACCCCCAATATATTTCTTTTCCAAATGTTGGGAGTTGCTCCTTAATATCTTTAACTCTTACTGGTCCCATGTATACTGTGTGATACTGTTATTTTCACTATAAACAATCTACTGGGCAACCAAATGTTAAGCTTAGGTCTAAAATCTGCTTTAGATTTTACCTTTATCAGTATGAGCCTGTTCAGCTAATATAATTATATATATATTTAGGTAACTATATCATTGTGTTTTTTTCTTGCAGGTGTAACAATCGCACACAATGTGTTGTTGTCGCTGGATCGGACTCCTTTCCTGATCCGTGTCCAGGAACCTATAAATATTTGGAAGTCCAATATGACTGCGTCCCATACAGTGAGTATTCACAACAGAACCAATTGTACAGAAGAGAAACCTATTTTTGTATCCGTGCCCAAATCTAAGTATGCAACACAAAGAGGGAGGTGTACATGCAAAGACCTGCCACACCAAAAAATATTATAAAGCCACAAAAGAACCAATAGAACAATTTGCATGGAATCAAGACATAGACAACATAAAAGATATGGCCTTTCCCATCGGGACATAACACCAACATCAGCATTCTAATGCACAGGCGCCCATCATAACCCCAAGCAGTACAGAATACAGAAAATGACAAAAAGGCCACAAAATAATACTTCACACCACAGAATGAGAATCATCTACACGAGCACCATTACATCACTATTGATTTGACACTGAGTAAACGGTGACATCCCCACAAATTCCACTGAATTCATTATCCAGATAGCCTCTCCTCTTTCAGCTTTCCGGCCCTGTGTTTCAGTGAGGTTGAAATAGACTAAATTAGTCTAAATGAGATTGGTTATATTTTAATAAGTGATAACAGAAAATGGAAACTGAAGCTAGGGTTCATGAGGATGTGCAAATAACTGAAAACCACTAATCTCTGAGCAGGAATTAATGTAACTGGGAATAGGTCTACACCTCCATATCCACAGATACCCACCAGCACCATTCTTACCTGCAGTCCATGTTACTGTCATTGGGGCCTACATAGTGCAAGGGGCATCCATATTTTTTACACTGGTCCTGAACAGTGATATATTTAGAGACAAAGAGTTATATTCCAGAGGGATCAATCACAACTGTAGTTTGAATTGGAAGCAGTTGTGATTGACTGGTAGTGATGTTAAGCTATGGCTCATCAATCAGTTAAAGTGCACCTGTCACCTCAAAATTCTAATACTAATTTATGTTCTATTAATGAAATAAACATTTTTGTAAATATATGTGTTTTTAAAAAATGTACCTTTATACAGCGTTTCTCTCTTCCCTGTCAGCCCGAGTTTTCTTTCCCGAGTGTTGGGTGGTCGGGCTAAATAATAATTGTCATTATAGCTCCTCCAATCAGATCCCTTAAAACACCATCTAGCAAGGATCTGATTGGAGGAGCTATAATGTCAGTCATCATTTATCCCCACCCAACCCGACAGGAAAGAAAAGGCAGGCTGACCGGGAAGATGACAGAGAAACACTGTATAAAGGTACATTTTTTTAATACATATATATTTACAAAAATGTTTATTTCATTAGTAGAACCTAAATTAGTATTAGTTTTGAGGTGACATGTACACTTTAAGCAGCAGGGACCTGATTAATAATATTGCAATCTGAAAAGAATGCTAGGAGCTCTGTTGCTTCCAGTTATACAGTCTGGAGAAACCCTTTAATTTTCTTAGGATTTTTGGAACTGTAGGTCTTTTCATGGGAG
>WMED01019939.1:0-12288 GCA_019650415.1 Pipa parva
CGACTTACGTCGCAAAACCGTGTAAGTCGGAACAAGGCATCGTATAAAGCGTCATAACCCTGAAATGACGTAACTCGAGGCCGTCGTAACCCGAGGACCACCTGTATATACAACCTCCCTGCACCAAGTTTTCCAGATTTGTACTGCTCTGAAACGCAATCTCCCCCAGCACATTGCAGAGCTAATATCTGCCATGCAGAATCCATCACTGCTCACTATTACGCCTGGCTAGGCAAGCGCTTCTTTCATCCTAACTACCTTTCCAATTTACTCCTCACTCATCTTCCCTGTGGTGTTGTATCAATACAACCATGGAGGAGGTAACGTTCGACACACATAAACAAAAGTACAAATCAATCATATGTTTTAAAAATAATTCTGCCCTTGGTTTCCATGGTGAGTGAGGGAAGGAGATGCATAATGAGTAAATGCTGATTGCCTAAGCATCTGCCGGGATGCAATAAGGCACTTCGGCAGGTTCTTAAAATAATCATTTTTGTTCAGCCAAGGTTTGTTGATGTAATGGAAACATTATCTGATTTCTAGGAAGCTTTGAAGAGAAACTCCTGTAACTTTAACACTGCATCTAGGACACATATTACAATCATCATACAGTCTTCTCACCACTAGCTTCAATGGGAGAACAGGTTATGGCTGTGTAGATACTACATTACATTTAGCTCCAGGAATCTTCAACTCTCTAACAGAAAACAGATATTTCAATGATATCCTCAGGCAAATGCATATAAACAGGGTACACTAAAGAAAAACTAAAATGAAATGGTAAATGAAAAGACTGGTAGTACTGCAAGCATGCACACCATTTATACAGGGTATTACATTATGTATTGGACACTTGGGGAATATTTATAAAGTTGAAAATATTTTCAACCCCGTTAACACTAGTAAAATAATGATAAACAGCACTAATATATCATTTCCAATATTTATAATGCTCATTAAATCCATTTTTATTGCCAGCTAAGGCTTAGCGGTGAGCCTCTGCACCAAGTGTTTTTTTTTGTCTTTATTGCTATGACTATTCTGCAAAATCGGTAAGTCTAAACTTGTAATTTTAACACTTGTACTTAGTACTAGGTGACCATTAAATACAATGTACTTTTTTCTACAGCATTTAGCATCTAAAGTCAGTAATTTCATAACAGTCTTTAAATTTAGCAGTCAGCAACCTACCACACACACACACACACACACACGTATATATATATATATATATATATATATATATATATATATATAGTATGTATATGTATATATATCAGACAATAGCAGCCCTGCCATCAGTATACTAATTTGCCACTTTAATCTGGGGAAGTAAAACTGGCAAATGCAACACAGCATGCCCTGTCCAATTCAGTACTTTGACAGACTCTGACGCTTGATGTATAGGCAAATTATCTGTGCACATGCAAAGTGAAGAGCTCCGTACTGGTACTGCTGTAAACATCTGAATTGGTTGCTAATTCACCGTATCACTGAGTTTTGACGAATATGTGAAGATCTGAAATGTGAATAAGCCCCACAGTGTTTTATGGACAGACCAAAGTGTTTCCTAAATGAGCAATGATTCCACGCAGAATTGATTAAACTTTGAATTGTAGCCTTTTATTAACCATTTTAACTGATTTTAATAAGTCTTTGAGCTCTCGCCTTCAGTTCAGCAAGGTCTTGTATAACAGGTTCTGAAATGACTGCTCCACAATACCACCTACACATGAAAATGTGATGCCTTGAATTCATTATACTGAAAGAGGCCACCTGCTATTTTGAAACCTCCTTTCATTACCCGGTTCCAAACAGTAGGGAAAGCAAGCTCTGTAGATAACACTACACCAGATTGAAAAGGAACAAGGAGAGTATTCTTGTATATAATCCGAGACATCTGATTGGTGGGTGGGTGACAGCTGGACCTGGGAATCAAAATCATTTGCTTTTGAGATTTTTGGAAGGAAACGAGAATTTTACAGTTTGCTATGTATTTTATTTGGGGGGGGGGTTGGCATGATGTCCTTTGCTGATCCATTATCAAGAAGTCTATAAAAGGCACCCTGAAGCTCATTAGCTCAAGTGAGAGAGAAAGCCGACAGGTAGTGAATTTCTAAGAGTGTCACTGTAAAATGAAAAGCAAAACTTAGAATTCTTTTTGACTCATCACAGAAGTGTCTGGGAGCAACACTTATTAACTCTCTGTCTGCTATTTCCAGTAAGAATGCCGCGTCACTGTTTGTTTTCTCTATTCTTGCGCCATTTCTACACTGACCACTTTCCCTGATATTTTATATAATTGCTGTACAAGCCCTTCCCACCGCTGTAAATGTCATTATTAAGTACATGATGTTCCTTCTCTGACAATCTGACATGTATCAATGGTGCCTGCCAACAGCCAGCTTAATACACAAACACATACACTTAGATTCCTTTTAAATTTCATGGCTGAGTTGAAGTTTCTATGTCACAGTGTGTGAAGAAAGAAAACTAATACCTAAAAATAAAAGCTGTCACATAACTGGAATTAGCATGTACGTCAAGCCAGCATCCATTTGTATAATCAGACTTATGTCTGTAAGGAAGTGCTTTTTTTTTTTTTTTGCAACCTTCACTGACCTGGAGAAGAGGATATTATTATTAATCTGCTGTTGTAGGGCGTTAAGGCATTAGATATGGTAAACTGGCCAATAAGGGTGGGAGACAGCAGAAGATTACACATGAGATTTAAAACAATGGCCAGGTGCGGAGTTAGGAGAGAAATGCAATTTTATGTCTATGATCTAAAAGAGCAGACAGTTTAAAGACCAGTAACACCCAAAAAATAAAAATTCCCAGTTGGATTGGAATGCCAGTTGTCCAAATCTAGCACTTGTAAAAATGTTATTTTTGAAGTTAAAGGGGAACTATAGTCAGATTACATCTTTGCATATGCAGTACTATACCTTAGTGAGAAGCGTTTCTCCCCAGTAGTTGTTTCATGTGACACAGAATGATTGAGTAGGCAGCACTGATAAACTCCTGCACCAGGAAATGTGTGTGTGTTGTGTACTATCCAGTTTTCCATGAAAAGGTACCCTCCCCCGGACATTTTTTCCCTACTTACAACTTAGCACATGTGCACAAGTCAGCTTTCCCTCTGTAATCTCCTGCATTCCAACTTAATTTTTGTGGACAAAAGGTCAGCATACTGCTTAACTAATAGCAGTCTGGCAGCTTTTTCTTCTCATGTTGCCTGACTTACAGAACAGAAAGAGGAGGGGGAGTGGGGGGATGCACATGTCAGCTCTCAGGAAAACTAATTAAGGGAAGCAAACTGCAAGTATTATTTCTTCCCTAAACATTTTTTAACTATTTGTGTCAGCAACTGGCTTAATATAAAGGAGTTTTATATGTATGTGTGCAGTTATATCAGCACTATAGTGCCCCTTTAAATTCACTAATTTATTGGTTTCTGTCTATATTTACCTTTGCTGATAGCAACCATGTTGTTAAACAGTCCTCACCCATTCCCATTGTTTTCTATGGTTCTTTAGATAATATATATTCAGGAAGTTTGCCCGAAAGCCACATTTTTTTAACAAGAAATAGTTAAATATTTTACTTGACATCATTTAGAAATTTTGGAAGCACATATTGAATATACAGTTAGTATAAATGCATTTGAGGAATTTTTATTTTTGGTTTTAATGTTATTTTAACTCATTGTTACAGTGGTGGGTTACATCTTTCTAGATTGGGGGGTGTTCCCCTATTAAAAGTGACCACTGAACATGAACCACATGTTCAATGCAGCCATTGGTAATTTGGATGGGATTTAGGTGACCAGGGATATCTCACATGGTTGTTGGGAAAAAGGGGAGAGCCAGAACCATTCCTATTTTTCTGAAGATTCTGTGTCTTACAGGACAAGTTTGTTCCCCTATCCCTTTCAGTTTTCGCTCAGGAGGCAATTAGGAGGGGGGGAAATAGCAGTGCCCCCTACTGAGAAGTACCTTGTTTTGCCTCTTCTACAGAAATGATACAATCAGATCATGCATCTATAACTTCAAAATTAATACAAATGATTATTTTCCATGTCTAGTCTAATTAGTTAACGTGACCCCTTGCAGTCACAAATTGAAATGTTTAAAGATAACTTCCTTTTTAAGGGTACAGTATCCCCTCCACTCAAATCGACCATGGCAACCTGTCACCTGTTCCTCAGCAATTACTGAGATCTAACTTCATATTTCATATATTTAGTGCGATGTTTGTGAAAATTGTAAGCTTTAGGGAAATGCCACAGGTAATGCTGTTAATTAGATTTTTATTTCCTATCTAATTGATGTCTAATTAACGCCAGTCATTTATTCTGCTGAAAATATTCTGCTATTTATGTACAGTATCCTGTGCGATTTAACAGGTGCGTTTAAAAATCGTATAGGAAATAAAATAAGCACCACCATTACACTGTGCTAGGGGGGAGGGGTATATATCAAGGTGCAGTAATGGATGCTATCACTTTTTGGCATACTACTTACAGAGCTTTGTCATTCCCATTGTGTTCCAGTTTTGTCATCATTAGTGTTTTAGGTGGTTATTCATCACTCTAACAGCCATGTTTATACTACTCCCTATTCTCTAAACCAGCAGTTCTCAACCTGTAGGTATGTGACCCCTTTGGAGGTTGAACGATGCTCTCACAGGGGTCGCAAACACGCTGCTGAAGCCGGAAGAGACTGCAGGTCCCTATATATAGGGTTCCTGCATGGTGATGCTGGGGCCAAACATCATCACGTAACGCGCAATGCGATGAAGTCAGGCCGAAATGTCGCGTGTGACGTCAGGCCAGCGTGGTCGTGGTCTCAACTAGGTTGAGAACCACTGCTCTAAACAGAGAAGTTCCATGGCAATAAAGTGAAACTGCAGCAAACACTGTTCTACACATTGTCAGGTGTGGTCAGTTGAACAGTAGCAGGACACATAGTGATTCATACCGATGAATACTTGGACAAGCAAAGTAAAGTGATGTAATTTTCCCATGATTCCAGTGATTCTGTTTAAAGTATTAAATGTCACTCTAGGGGCTGAGTCTATGATTAACTGAAAGCCTCTTCTCCAAGTGCTTGTCCTTCTCATGCTATAATTAGTCTGCAAAATAGGTAAGCCTGAATCTGTTATTTTAAGGGGGCTCCAAGGGGGCCCCACACAGCATTAAAAAACTTTATTCCTCCCACACCCTGGTTTCTCTAAATGGCCCTGTCATTGGCTAATCTCTAGTGAGAGGCACTGCCAAGGTGTGGAAGTGCCCTTAATAATAAAATAAGAATGTTTACCTGATTTCCAGATAACATTAAATGCCCATCATTGCAATGATACGTTGAAATGTACCGTAAATAACATTTTTGACTCACCAAGTCACCAGAAGCACTTGCAACGATTGATAGTGTCATTTCTACTGCCTCTGCTTGGAAAATAAGTCACTGGAAGCCACTGTGGGGAAACTGAAGCCAGCCATGGTAATGTGAAAACCTACATATGTCTATTTCATGTGATTTTGTGCCACACAATCACAAAAAACATTTAGATAATGTTCGAAGTAATACAATGTTGTGTTGTGCCACATGCATAGATGTCCCAGGTGCCATACAAACAGAACATCTTTCCTTTATGTGACTACATGGCTGTGTAATTTATTGTCTGTTATAAAGGAACTCGTTTATGGAATGATGGGTAATTTCCAGATTCCTGCAACTGTTTGATGATTGTCTTTTTTTTTTCTATAGAGAATTTTGGAAACCATATAAATTTATTCTGGAAATATTCCCTAATGTAAGCTGGAATTCACACTAAGAGATGGAGGCTAGCCTGTGGTGGAAGGGACAAGCTAGTGTAAAATGGTGATGCAGTTGGGGAGATTGTAACGTATCTTTTGGAGAGAGAGAGTTCCTGGTGAATACTATACTGTATACAAGTGATCATTTTTGTATCAATGCATAATTGCAATATATTGATGCTGTTGCTGTGGATTCTAAACCAGAAGCTGGTCCTAAAACATCTTTTTTTTTTTTTTTTTTTTTTTTTGTGGAAAAGAAAATATTAATAAAAGACAGGACTGAGTTTACTGAGGACTAACAAGTACCACTGTGACATCAGCCACAAATCTAATTGTGTTGATAAGTCATCTGCAGTTTTTTTCTTCATCTTCAATTATATCTTCTGCCCATGGCAATTACTCTGTGCTAAAATGTGAACAAGAGTAGTACAGTGATTTATATCACCAGAAACAGGGACAGGAAATAATTGGTTTATTCTGTATAATTCCATTTTATAACAGTAACAGTAACTATTTTTATTTCTATTAAAAAAAACAAAAAAACACCATGGCTGTTGACCTTATTGACTTTGCTTTGTTTATTTTAGCCTTTGTGGATAAAATAACCTAATCCAAATCATCTGACTGGCAGCAAGCTAGTTAAAAGCCAAATGTCCAGTTACAACCTAAACTGATAATTATATCTACTCCATGGGTGACTGGTAGGAAGGTAACGAATAATAAATAGCTGGGACTCTATACTCCATTCTGTGCTAGAAGTCATGTAATAGAGGAGAGGGTTGGTTGGTCCCTAACACATCCCCCAATCACTTTTTTTGCCCATATTATAATTTTCCACAACAATTCAAAATAATTCATATCTAAGTTTTCACTGTAATCTGCATTTTTACTGTGGCTGACATCTGCATGTAGTATATAATTAAATTATTATCTTTAATCAGACATGCCCAGGGCTGAATTTAAACCCCCCCCCCCCCCCCCTCCATCCCAGAAAGAGACTGGATTTACCTGCTCATGAAGTGATTTCAAGTGATGCCTTTTGGCAGAGAATCAAACCTGGACATGCGCTAGTGTACCCTGAAATTCTCAGCAAACTGGGAACAAGGCAAATACCTCTGTGCTAGCAGCATTAATCACCTAGACCAGCGGTTCTCAACCTTTTCGGTCCGGCGCCCCCGGCACTGATGACACAGCACCGCACGTGATGACGTTTTGGCCTAACGTCATCACGTATGCGTGTCACGTGGTGATGTTTGTCCGAAACGTCATCACGTACGCGCGTCACATGGTGACGTTCGGCCGAAACGTCATCACATCACGTGTCACGTGGTGACATTTTTAGCCGACGTCACCCCGCAGGAACCCTTATAAGAAGGGTTCCTGCAGGCACTTCCGGTTCTCAACCCCAGTGGGATGGCCTCACGACCCTTGCCCGAGGTTGCAACCCACAGGTTGAGAACCGCTGACCTAGACACACCTGATCTGAATACAACATATCAAAAGAAAAGGCTATATAGTCTATAAGGAGAGAGGTTTTAAAGGGGATGTTAAATGAGTTGTTCACCTAGGAATTCATTTACTGAACTTAAAAAGGCTGATTTCGTCTATTCGAGTTTATCATCTCTTTATCACCTGTAAAGCCATACTTTACATTAGTAATATGGCTACTTTTCCATCGAAAAATTAGATCAATTGGTAAAAAATCTAAAGAAAAATATTGATCGGTATTTACCGATCAAACAGTGAGATTTACTGCGAATAAACTCGAAAAGGCGAAATCAACCTTATCGAGTTTAGTAAATTTCGCCCTAAGGGGATTATTCACTAAAGTCCAAATTGGTGCGAATTGGCCAGATAAAGACAGTCGCAATAGGCTGATACTGTCGCAGTCGCGTCTTTATAATGAGAATATTGTCGCAGTCGCAACTTTAATATGGGAAAATTGTTGCAATCTTAACTTTAAAAATTTCTTCACATAGACTGTTATGTGCTCACTGATGTCCTGCACGCAGACATCAGCGAACGCTTTAAAGGGATTCCAGTCTCGGCGAGGCGACTCGAGTGGTCTCGCCAAGACTGTTTGTTTCAGAACTGTGCTCTGCAGTTTAATTCTATACTTCTTCACAATGGCTTGTGTTTTACCCCTTGTGTAGCCTTTGCCATTATCTTCATGTAGTAGTTTTTTAAATCTGCCACTCATCGCTTAGTAGAGATTGATATTCTTCAAACTTCATCTTTGATTTGCTTCAGATAAAGAGAAATCTAGAGAAATCATCTTCAAAGTAAGAAAGGACCTTTTCCATATTTCATAAAACTACATACTCCTGTCCTGTTTAAATCTGGTTCAAGCATTGTTGAACTCTGCTGGTCTTTGGGACATTATCCCTTTAATACAGCTATCACACTTTGTTACATGACTGCATGGGTCACTTTTGATACCAAGTGAATGCTGTTCTTATCATAACTTTCTTCTTGTTTCCAAGATTCTCTGTCTAAGACTATGGTGCCAAATGTGGATTCACGTCACATGTTAACGGCTATCTTGCAATTAACCTGATAAATGATCATTTGTGAGTTGTTGTGACAGCAGTTTGTTTTGACAGCAGTTGTGATTGTGTCTGGGTACAAAGCAACACAGCAACTCTACTGCAGAATCCGTAGTAAGAGCCTCACCCCCAAGATCTAGGCAAATCAACTTTTTTGCAGCAGACATGAGGGGGTGCAGATCCTGCACTGGGGCCCACAGACCTGTTAGTCGGCTACTGACTGCAGCTGTCACCTTTAGCATCCATAATATTTTCTTTGCCTATTAAGCTTTTTCAATGACAGCGGGATCAGGGACACACGGCACATTATTTACAGGGATCTTTCTAGAAAATATTGTAGACATGGGATTGTAGACATGTGGATTTACTATGGGAATACGCTGTTTAAACTCGTCTAATAGGTACACTTTACACTATAAAGAGAACTGCTTCAAAGGAAAAAAGTATCTTTGCTGTTTTGTCATTGTGTTACCTCATTCAGTTAAAACTGCAACAAAAAGCCACTGAGCTCGTCACAAGATCCTGCCATTACTATGAATAGGTAACCATGAGCAACTGCTTTGTTGCGAGCGATAAACAATGGCGGTTACAGGCACATACCTATTCACAGTTATGTCGTGCATTTGTTATGGCCTTGCAGCTTTCTGAAGGTGATCCAAATCACAGAAAAGCGCTAAACCTAGCCTTTAATAACTAGCGGGAATACACATATGACTCTCACGCATTTGCTTTAGTTTAAAAGATTGGCTTTCTTTTTATTGCACAATAAATTAGTATTAAATAATATAATCAAATGGTGTATATGGTATGTTTGAAAATTCAACAGTCAAATTCTCACTTTAGTTAATAACTCCCTTGGTATTTTGATCCTCTTTGCCCAAGCACATTCTATGGATAATCTGCTTTTAGGAGAACTGGATCTTTTTTATGGAGCAGATAGTAGATATTCCCCATGCATCTCTCACACTGTCTGTCTTTGTTAACACTAGCAAAGCAATCAATATTTTTAAATAATTCATGACCTCCATTGCAGGCCATGTGAATCCTTTATCCCTTACGGATTAAAGGCAAAGTCATGTTTTGATTATGTCGTACTCAGAGCCCTACTGGGAACCATATATTTTAAAACTAATTTCCAAGATTATCATCCAGCCTTTAGCGCAATAAAATAACTATGCTGGAAAGATGTAGTCAAATTTGTGTCCTTTCGTCATCATTTTGTTCCAGCTATTGCAGAATTTTCCGAAACCCTGCGTGGAAATGGCAATCTGTATTTGGATTAAGAACGAATTTAAATAAATAAAGAGCTTATTACGAAGTAACCCAACAGATTTTCTCTAAATTGCTAGCAGTCCCTTGAGACTTTAAATCATCAAGGATTAACGGAATACTTTTTAAAAAAATGACTCTCTTGCCCTGTGTAATGATTTCTGATAAAACACATTGTTGAGATTATTGGTGGAAATTTAATGTCAGTATAATGGTTTGCATCTAACTAAATTATAATTCCCTGAACAGTTTATTGCACCAATACGGTTTTGAGTGACCAAACTCTACTGTAATTCACGTTGAAAGTGATATGTTATAATGAAATAGCCTATGTCGTCCATCATTGTGGGAATGTACTACTGCCCATAGCTGTGCCCATATTTTTAACAGTCTAATCAGTGAGTTTAGAGCTCTAGAATACAGGAGCTGCTACTAACATTGATTATTTTTTAGAACTTCCTGGTGTCTAAAGTGTCAGTGGGCAGGGCCACCCTGAAACCCAGGAGCAGGTATAAGCAGATAGATCTAAGCCAAGGATGGACAGTGCTGCTGGGTGAAATGTATTTTTTCATCTGTGCCAGAGGGCCAGCTTGACTGAGTGCTCTAAGAATTGCCTACTTAGCACCATGAAAGCCAATCCTTTTTATTATTATTATTATTTTTCACAGTACTGTACCACAGGTTAACAACTGACAGTACAAATTAAATGAAAGTGATACAGGGAGATGGGGATCTATGTTGAAAAATACTATAAATATTCTAGTAATTGTAGAATTGTAATACAGTATTTATATTGTGTAAATACTATATGTTATTAAAGATCCTCCAGCTTTGTAGACCCCCATATGGTTATATATTTATATATTTTATCATTATTATAGTATATATGTTAGTAAGCATTGTCCCATGCGTTCACTGCCCCACTGTTTGCTCCACCTGAAGTTAGGATGTTGGATGCTGCATGTGTACATATCCCTCATGTTGTGTAGTATTGGAATTGCACAGTGTAGTGTGTTTTTACATACTGTATGTGTTACTGTGTATATTGATCAGTTTATTATACTTTTTACCATGTCACTTAGTGAAGCATTGTTCCTTTGTGCTCCCCAGTTTTACCCCACCCGAGCAATAAAAGCTGAATTGGACCCAGCTCCTGTGTCAGTGAGTTGTTCTTGGAGGAGTTTATCCTGGCTGTCAGAATTATGCACACTACACTCATAAGAAGGATAGCATAAATAGGTATATTATTGTATTTAAGTGGTCATCTTCAAGCATTTCAAAAAATAAAATTCACAATGTACTAAAAATGATCCCAAGGTGAACAACCCATTTAACTACCAGAGAGAATAAGACATTTGTATGACTTCAGCTTGAGCTAGAATACATCTACCAGGGAAGTAAATAAGGAGATTACTGAATATCTGCTAAGTGCTGCAGAAAAAAAGAGATTTTGCATGAATGAATTAGCATTCTGACATCACAGACTTGTGTATATATAATGTACAACTCTATATGCACTACAAAGTGATCATTTTTATCAGAGAGATTATAAAGCTGTGGGACCCGGTGTATAACACCCAAAGCTATTCAGTGCTAAAGGTTATGTTCTTTCTGTCCTTTGGCCCATCCTCTGGGAAATTCAATCAAAGATGTAGTTAGTTTTTATCCCTCGGAAACCAGTCATTCTCAAATCTTATCTACGTGATGCAAAGACTTAGAGATGGATCCGATGCTATCGTTTCCATCCATCCCATCTCTTGTGAGCTGCAGCATAGCTTGAAGTAGTGTTGTCCTGGCAGGGCTCATATGAGAGATAATTGTCTGGGTTTAAACTACAGCCTGTGGGACTGCAGACAGATAGTATCTCTGTTCCACATCCATTGTTACCTTTCCTCTGAGATATTCAGGCCTGTTAGCTTCATGCAGCAGATGGAAATCAAACAATGGAGAAAAGAATGCAGAAAAATGGGGCGGGTTTCTGAATTCATCTAAAGGGGAAGTTAACCTCTTAATTACATTGAAATGAAGTATGTTAGAACAAATGTACCTCTATATTAAGAGGTAACTCATCACAGTTTGGAAAATAGTAAAGGAAACATATTGACAAACAGTCGTGTAATGAAGACTCCCTGACCCCACTCCCCCCGGACAGTCCTGCTCCTTCCACCACCCCCAGATCAATTAAAGAGAACTTACTGGAATCCAAGGTGCCAGGCACAGATATGAGCTGGCAGTGGGGGAAGTGGCTGTTTTCAAGTGGCGATGCATCCTGGAAGGATTGGCCCTGTCACAGCTGCTATAACCCTTAGTGTTATGCTACTGTTGATATAGCTTTACTAAAACTCTGCCTAAATCTTGGAGACTCCTAGAACTGCTCAGCTCAGATGGCATAACCAACTACTACTTCTCTTTCTACACACTCATATCTCTCACTTTTATATTTAACCTGCATCCCTGATGCAAAGCAAAAGAAACTTGACATATTTCCTTCTATAGTTAGTCTGTACTGACTCAGTTCCCTATTCTGCCTAACAGAGTATGATGAGAAAGGAAAATGCAAGTTGACATGATTGATTCCAAAAAAGAGCTAAAAAGGGGTTTGGATGCTTTCCTTCAGTGTAAGAACATTACAAGTTATGGGTACTGGAT
>WMED01019941.1:0-12287 GCA_019650415.1 Pipa parva
AGTGGTAAATTCATGGTATTCATTTTATAAATACTATATGTAGTCTGTTATCCCTTTTAAATTGCCTGTATGTAAGCGGAATCATTTCTGCAAATCTGCAAAAGTCTACTGGCCAGGTATCATACTGCAAAAGCTAATGTAATATGCTAAACTAATAATAACTGTAGAGAACCAAAGTGTATAATCCTGATTCACCGATCTTTTTTTTTTTTCTGTATTGTGCTTAATAATTTTTCCCTAAGAATCTGCGGTGCTTATCTCTGTATATTTTCTGCTGCAAATTGCTACCCTTTCAAGTACATTTTTAGCTCATTGGAGGAGCCCATTTTCTGCCTTGTCCACATAATTCTGCCTTGTCCACATAATGTTGGATGTTTTCCTGGTGCACAAGTTGATTGGGGGAACCTTTCTTGCTTACTCGTTAACTGTTTGGGGCTTATTCATGAAATCCAGAGTAGCATATAGGTTAGAATTTGCATTAATTCACCACTTTTCCATATTTGGTATTCACTGAACTCTGTAATGTGGCAAATTTGAGATAAATTCAGGCTATTCCAATGGTCGCAGACAGACAGCATTCTGCACAACTTTGTGTTTGCATGCACGGGTAATTCACCTATTCAGCAAATTAGGGAGTTAATGCCAGGGCTCCTACTGTCTGACTGACTACCCTGTCTTATGCAAGAAACCGCATCAAACATTGTTCAATTATTTGCTAAGGGAATTTGTGACTATCAGACCATAGGGACCTGAAGTCACATAAATACAGTCGAATTCATGCTAATGAATAAGACCCTTTATTTACTTCTCTTTAATCTAACACATTGCTCAGCTGAGCTGACTGCATTAGGAAATAAGTATCTATTAATGCCACAAGTTAACAGCTTAAGATATTTGTATATTATTATAGCTGGAGCAAGAAAAACTCTTGATGCATTCTTCTTCTTTTTCCAAATGGTCTTCATCCTGCAGGTTCCAGTGATCTCCTTTCCTTCATTGCAGATTCAAGCATGTGCAGAAGTGTTATTATGGTCACAATACCATAGCTGGCTGTGCATGTGTGCACTGAAGTGAAGGGAGAAGACAGGAAGTGATGCTGGGTTGTGACACTTGAACTGGCAAGATAAAGAGCAGCTGGAGCAAGGAGGTAGAGTTAGTGGGGAGGGGGAGGTTAGACCTCCCATGCTCCCTCACTCCTAAATGAGCATTTTCATTCTTATTTAACTATGCGAGCATAAAGATGATGGACTGTATTTTCTCTTTCATGCTTGTGAATCAGCTATCATAGGTTTAAAAATAAATATAAAATAAATCAGTCCATATGTTGTGCTGGGGATTTTCTTCAAGCATCTACAGTATAAATTTTAGTCAACAAATAGAGTACTTTTTGTTTCTATATCTTTATATGGATGATATATAAAGAATGATAAAAGCAGCCCCTGGAGCATGCAGGTCCCCTCCTATAGTGTAAGTGGCTATTGACTGGGCTAGGAACTGCAAGGGAAGGAGTAGGTGGGGATGTACAGGAAGAGGGAGTTTCAGGAAGTCCTCATGGCCAGGTAAGCAGCATCCCTCCTTCCCACCCTTGATGAATATGGGTAGGACTCTAATACTGATTGCGTATTAAATTATATTAATAATATTTTTTTAAAAATATTCCATTCTTATGTTTGTTAAATAAGTGCTTGTTTGAAGGAAAATGTAAATATATTGTATTGTTTATGGGGTTGTTCCTTTGTCAGAACAGTCTTTCTTTTGTTTCAGCACTGGCCTGGCGGAATTGGAAATGTTTACTCTGAAGGTGTTATCTGGAGGAGATGGTGATATTATATGTATAATGGTGACTCCTAGGGCATAGTCCCAGGATTGGATAGTTAATAGCTGCCCTGCTACTACTACTTACCGCCAGAGTAAGTAGTAAGTATAGAGTGGCCAGCATGGTGGGGAATCCTTGGCCATGGTCCCAGGATTGATGGTCACTGGCTGCCCCATGATGGGGCAGCCA
Source organism: Pipa parva (assembly GCA_019650415.1). NCBI lineage: Eukaryota > Metazoa > Chordata > Amphibia > Anura > Pipidae > Pipa > Pipa parva. Next base: position 2,006 of record WMED01019941.1, read on the forward strand.
TTGGTAAATGTTTTGAAAAGGGGCAAGCATTCCGATGTGTTAATATCGTAATGGATGTATAATTTTAAAGAGATTATTTGGGCTGTTAATATTGGTTTGAATAATAAAAATTGTCTTCTAACCTCATTTTTTGTGTCCTGGTGCTATTGGGTCAACTGAAAGGGGGCAGAAAAGTTAAAATAGGTTTAATAATTAGTTGTTATAATCCTGGAGCAATGTTGATGTTGCACCAGTCAATGAGATATGCAGTAAAACAATACACTTATTTTCTGTCCATCTTATTTTCCTACTTTCAAACCCAATAATCCCTCATACATTTTTTTTGTATCACAGGTTGATTTTCTTAAAAATTATATATATATATATATATATATATATATATATATATATATATACATACACACTAGACTCTCTTTTAACACTTGAAAGTTGCCATTCAGATACCTACAAAACCATGAAAAAAATGTTTCAATGCTTTCAATTTTTTTTTTGTAAATAGTGCTGTAAAGATAAAGTTATACATATATAAATGATAAGTTGTATTAGTGAATAAGGGTGTTTATTGATGGCCTCTCAAAGTGCATGCATTTGTTATCAAACACCTTTTATTTTTTATTAGCCTCTTCATTTGCAATCTTGCTTACTCTCAAACAGTTTTATGTTCTCTGAACTATTGTATAGCATCCCTGCAAGATTTCCTTGACATTTTGAAAATCACGCTTTTCATGATTAAAACCGAACAGGTTCTTTGAGGCATAAAAAAAGAAGTCGAGACCCCAGTTAATTTTATACTCCTGCTCTTAAACGGTATGTGTGTGTTTTTTGACCCAGAACTGATAAAATCATTGAAAAACAATGCAGGGAGTTTACAGAAATAGAATGGTGCTTTAAACAAATGTGAAAGGAGGATGCTCAAAATCCCAGCAATGCAATAGTAGCATGTGATTAGAATAAACACTTTAGGCCAGGTTCACATCGGCATATTTCTGCGCTGCACATATACGCTGCACTTAAAAAAAGGGGGCAATGATAGGGTGTGTACATTTCTAAAAAAAAATTGTAAAAAAAAGAAGCGGCTTATTCATGACATTTATTTGCCACTTTCCTATGTTTGTATATTCAGCAAATTCTGTGATGTGGTGAATTCGGGACCTATTTGTCATCTTCTGACAGTTGCATACTTACAGAGCACTTCGCACCACATTGCAATGCACTTGCAATGGTAATTTTCCTATTCATAAAGCACTGGAGTCTGTCGCAGTAGTGAATTCAGCAAGGTCAATTTTCCTTTTTTTTTACTTAAAGTGGTGAAATAGGGAGTTAATGGGAGGGCTGCTACTGTCTGACTGATGACACCACACTATGCAAGAGACGGCTACTTCACTATGGGAACCCTCCAATAAAGATTAGAGAATTCTTGACTATTGAAACATACAGACTCAAAGTGATTAGAATTCACTTCAACATTAGAATTCTGACTTTCATGAATAGGGCCCCCAAGTCCTTTTTGGTGTGTATTCATTTTTGTCTTTTATTAAAAAGTTCTAGGCTCCTATCTGCATGATGACTGCACACGATTATCTAATTCCATTCACATGACATTTTTTACAGGGTTGGTCTGGCCCACTAGAGTACCAGAGAACCCCCAGAGGGAACCAGCAAAGGATCTTTTTTTAACATTTTTAGGTTGTATGTGTTAATAGCTACCTTTAATTCTACTAATTCTGGGGCAATTGGCTCATCTGCAATGTTTTCTGAAACTAATATTTGAAGAAAGAAATCTTTCTTAGTTCATCTTGCATTCAGGAGAGACAGCCCATTTTTATTAGCAGAATAATACAGGCACATTTCTGGGTGGCCTAAGCCTTCCTTCCTTAGGTGCGCACATGTCTGGGTGGCCTAAGCCTTCCTTCCTTAGGTGCAGACATGATGAATGAAAAATATTAATGATGTACCTTGGCAACAGTTTTGTGGCTTCCGTTTTTTTAAAATCTAATATACAGTATGTAACTACAAACCTTGCGTTTAAAATGTATGCACTTGCAAGAAAAATAAATATTGAAATATTCCCACAATTTTGACTAGCTCTCCCTATAAAAGAAGTCAAACTATAATTTGTAAATTACATATACTGTATATATATATATATATATATATATATATATATATATCTGTATGTAATGTTTCTTTCTTCAGCAAAGATTTGATAATCGTAACTTTGGTTCTGGCAAAAGACCCTTACCTTTATCTCTCTGAGGTGATCTGAGGTGATATTACACAAAGAACTGTTTGAAGAGGTTGTTGAAAAACCAGAGTTGGAAATGCTGAAGGTTTACCCAGAGGGACATCATTAAACAACTGACTGTGAATAACAATAAGCCCATTCTCAGAGCCGAGAATAGAGGCTGGCAACAAAAGCACCACCATAATAAACCTGAGAAGGGGTTACTGAAGCACCATGTTTGGGGTATTCTCTATCACCTATGTGACACATTTGATTTTTGGAATAAGAGCTAAATAAGATTGATTGTAAGTCGCTTATAGCAAGTGAATGAAATGGGACACAAGACATTTTAGTACATTGTACTTAGCTGACCTTCGAACAAATGTTATAACTCATTAGGGGGATTTTTTGGGAGGACTCACTCTGTTACTTTCCTTCTCCCCTTACAGGTTTGGTTTCGATAAATTATTTTAACTCTGTTAATTTTTCCAAATGTACTTCTTTTATTCCTTCTCAAAAATAATTTATAATTAAAAGAAGGTACAAAATCCTTTAGGAATCATACGTTTAGCATAGAGACAAAGCCCAGACCTAAGTGATTTTACTAGGTGTGACAGCTGTGTGTGTGCTCTGTTTCCTAGGGCAGTGGATTTTTCTGGCAGGGCTACTGGAAGAAACCAATATTTTTACTTCCTTTGTACAGTGCTGACAATGTGTTCATTTACGGGTCAGGAGTATCAATCGTTAACCTGTTTACAGTTAGCACTTTCTGTGGTCATATATCAATTTGAAGATGTAGGTAGGTGTACATTGATCCTATGTGGATGTTAAACAGAAATGCTATGCACTCACTTCTACTTTAACACTGCCAATACAATCATCGACACTAGATCTGTGGTTTTGCATTAAGCATCCTCATAATCCTTCGAGCTATATATATTGTAGGGCTTTCACTCGCTTGGCTGGGGTAGTCCTTTCCAATAACAAATTTCAAACCGGTTCTCTCTTGAGAATTCGTCTTTATTTACAGAAAATCCAGCCTGACTTGGCAAAATAATAACATAAAACAATTCATATTGGTTTTCAGAGTTTTTCCTCCCAAAAACATAATTTTTTCTCATAAATATCACTTGACGGAGTCCCCCATAAATATCACTCCAGGGAGTCCCCCATAAATATCACTCCAGGGAGTCCCCCATAAATATCACTCCACGGAGTCCCTGTCAGTCTCTATTTTTCCCAGAATCTTATGTCATTATTGACAGGAGTCTAAATGGCACATATACTCCATCTGTTACTTTCCCACAGACCTGCTTACTATGCAGTGCTTTTTTTGTAAAAAAACATTTGCCGGTACTGCTCCTAACGCAGCACTAACACAGCCAGCCACTGTCTGTCTGAATGACCTGATCAGTCATCAGATTTTCCGGTACGCCGTGCCGGCTCGTACCACCACAAAAAAAGCACTGTTACTATATACAGGTAGTCCTCGACTTACGTCGTTGATCCGTTCTTACGCGGTGTCGTAAACCAAATTTCGATGTAAGTCGGATCATACATTCATACAGTATGGTTTCGTCGCAAAACCGTGTAAGTCGGAACAAGGCATTGTATAAAGCGTTGTAACCCCGAAACGACGTAACTTGAGACCGTCGTAACCCGAGGACTAACTGTATATATTGTATATATATATATATATATATATATATATATATATATATATATAAAACAAATATCTTTGTGGTAAAAGTATTTAAACACTGATTTGGATAAAACATGCCAATGGACAACGAGCCTGTAAATTAAAAATTGTCTTACAAAACTGAATGCTCACCCTATAACGCAAAACTCAACAAAGTAAAATGAACATTAACTCCATGAATTCAATACTTTCTAAACATAAGCCTGTAAATTCCTGATTTTTTTTACCATACAATAATCAGTAACGAAATGGCCCCTGGTTGGTTTATGCTTCCCATGGGCTGAGTGAAATAAGGAAGCAAGTATCAGAATAATTCAATTTCCAGCTGTCTAAAATAAACAATTCTTAAGAAAAATGTTTCTTGGAAAAAGAACAGCATTATAAACACTAGCTTCATAATTCATCAACAGGGGCAAACTTTACTCAGGTCTAGTGACCCTAGGAAACCAATCAGAGGTTGGCTTTCACAATTCTGGTTCCCTTATACCAGTAACAGTGAACCTTTTCAGCACCGAGTACCAAAAAGGTGACCTCACTCACCAGCACTGTCCCCTGAACTGCCAGCACTTAGTGAGTGACTGCATCGGGGAAGAAGCGCTCTCCAGCAAGTGAGCACTCCTTCAGTGTAGGCCACAGATCCAAACTGAAAACCTGCCAGGTTGGGTCTGCGGCCTGTACTGAAGACAGCACACGTGCCATAGATTCGGCATCGCTGCCTTATACTATTAAAAGTTAGATGTTGTTTGGTTGCTATGGGTTACTAAACCTCTGAAACCACTGTCTGTGTTGGTGAATTAAGACTTGAATCAGCAACTTCCATAATAGAGAAAATGAAGGTGATAAAAGTCTAAGGTTGATTAAAGGGATTTTTTTGTTTTCTCACTTGCAGTGCTTTTTTACACTATTGAGTCAATATTTTTTTCTAGTAGACTGCAATATACCGTATAACCACTAGAGGTGCTATCAAATGTCTTTATGAACAATAAAGAAATCCAAACAATTAGATCAAGGACCCAAAAGGATTTGTTGAAGCAACACAAAATAGAAAATTTCTGTTAATTAAAAAAGCTGCACAGTAAAATTGCTTAAGGCAGAATACATTTTCCACATGGGGTTTTAAAAAAAGCTCCAGATACTTTTCTAACAAATGAAATATACAATAATAGAGCTGATTTTCAGCCAGTCCATCAACTTTATAACTCTGCCAACCCGCAGAACTTAGAACAGTCCCTGTATTGTTAACTGTTATATTCAGCATGCTGGGTACTGCTAGTTTCATGTGGGGAACCAATGTACTGTGAAAAAGTATCACTCCTTGGGAAACCCCTATTTTATAAGCTTTTGAATATCTAGATTACTCAGCATCCTTGCTAATTAAAATTCATTTCACTAGTGGTTTCTGTTGTGTCTTTAATAATAATAAGTCCTTGTTTCCTTGTTTGCACCATTTGTTTTTACCTTGCTGCTAGGGGCATTACAGGGAGGTTAAACATCCAAACACACTCCTTTTTCATTGACTAACAGCATCTCTTTATGACCATTAAATATTGTTCCTGTTCACATGGTTGCTAAAAAAATGCATTCACACTTATAAGCTTTGGTTCCAGTAAACCAGTGATGCCCAACCTTTTTTGACCTGGGGACCATATAAAATTGCGACACACGTGTCAGGGGCCGCTTCAAAGTCGTCACGACTTTTTAAATTGTGACAAATTTTAAATTAACAGCTGCAAAAATTTTCCATAGTAAAGTCGTGACAATATTCTCATTATAAAGATGCAAATGCGACAGTAACAGTCTATCGCGACTGTCTTTAGCTGGGGAATTCACACTTATATGCAACATTTCAGAATTCGGGCCGTGGGCCGTAGGTTGGGCATCACTACAGTAAACCATTTCAACAAAATACAATCCCACTGTCTTACCCATGCAAATGACCAGGATGCATTGTCACTTTGTGTTTTTATTGCTACATGGAGTAACATCACAACAAAAGGTCTAGTAAAACCTTGTCCTATGAGAAGCTAAGTAAGAACAGGTGCACCCTCATGAATATCTCCAAAAATATGGTTACCGGATCAGATGAAAAAAGTTTATGATAACTGTATAACTCAGTGCACCTCTGAGTGCAGTTAATTTAAATGCAGTTGGTTTGTACCATTAATGTATTAGAGCACACAGTTTGGAATCTCCCTAACGTTTCCAGAATGATTCCTCTATTACCAGCCAGCGCTGAATCTCTTCCAGTTGAAGTCAATTCTGGTCTAATTTCAATAAAGATGTGCAGTCACAAACATATTAAAAGAACTGTAACACTGAAAATGAAAATACCTCAAATGGATCTATAGTTAATATACTGTAGAAAACTAATCTGGGTAAACTGTTTCAACAACCAAACAATGTTTGCTTGCAGCTATAAAAATGGTAAGATGGTTCTTTTACAGAAATATTCAGTGCTTATTATCATTATGGGGTGCAAGGTACCTTTTCACCACATGCATTGTCTTCTAAAGAGTTTTTTCTGCTTAGTTAGAAAAATCATCTGGCTTTAGGCTAGGTTCACACTTGCGTATTATGCTCAGCGAATAATACGCTAGTGTGAAATTAAAAAAATGCCAAGCATATTTTATTTTTGAACTTACCAGTGACAGTGTGAACGCTCACTCGGCGTTCACATCACTTCCTGTGTGTTCGCATTTTTGGGAGAAGCATATAATACGCTGGCCAAAATGCGACACACAGCATACCGGACCCATCGTATGCACATCTTACACTAGTGTGCAGTGCCGGCTCTGCCATTAGGCAGAGTAGGCAAATGCTAGGGGCGCCGCCTGCCCAGGATGGGAGGTTACATGCAGCCGCCTGCCCAGCTGGGAGGTTACGTGCAGCCGCGGCTCAACTTTAAATTCCTTTAATGCGCTTGCTGATGTCCGCGTGCAGGACATCAGTGGGCGCATAACACCATGTGCAGCTCACTTCGCACAATGGTGAATTAGGCTGTTAATCTTTAAGTTTTATTACTGCAATACTCCAAACATTTTTCCTTCATGAAATCATTCCAGTCTTTTTCATTGACAGGAAATCTAAGCTGCACTCAATCAATGGCTCAAATGTTTAGTTAAATAGAAAAGATGCATGCTACCTGATATGACTAGCAGATTTGTATTAAACAGTTCCCTGTCAGGTAAGATGCACAGCTATATTAAATAGCATTGTAATGTGTCTGCTAGTAAAAAAGATGAATGTGTGCAGGAGGACCGCTTAAGGGATATTTTTTTTGAGCAGTAGAATGCATAGAAGCAATGACAAACAACACCCTTCAGACTAAGCCAGAACAAACAAGGTGATGAATTTCCATGAACTATGCTGAGGATTTAAAGGGACACTAAAGTCTGTGAAACCAGTAAACCTAAACCTGTCATTTAAACAATTGTACTAGAAAGTAGGTGACCAATAAACAGAAAACACTTTTTTACATGCTTTAATGCTGCTTTCATTTTAAATTTGTAACATTATTTGAGTTGATGGTTATGGCTGTTTTGGATACATTGCTGCTGGTTACTTGTCTGCTCCCCCGATGCTGGTTTAGTCTGTTTTGGATTGTTTGGTTGCAAATTTTTCCCCTTCTTAAATTTGTCACTTGGTTTCTATTCACACTTTATAAATTGAGTTAGGTTTGTTAAAATAAAATGTCTTAAAATGAATTTTGTGTTTGTTCATATCTATTTCTATGAAAACCAAAAAAAAGAGTGTCAAGAGGGCTGCATAAAGTGCTGAATGAATTTAATGTGCCATCTTCAACAAGAATACATCCAAAGCCTCCAACCTCTTGTGTCAATCACTACCTAGCACTTAATTTGTTGTACTCTTGCTTTATTTTACTTGTATTGCTTAATGCACTTTTCCCTTGTTTGTATTGTACTTGAATCGCTGAATTGTACAGTGCTGCGTAAATTTGTGGCGCTTTATAAATAAAATTATACATACATACATACATACATATACATACATACAAAGCAGGTGCACAACTTTTTGGGGGGTAGCCCCACCCTTCATCAGGTATTAACAATGAACAAAACTGAACCCTCCTTATATACTGGCAGGTATCTCGCCATCTGCTGGTTACACAATAAAGTGCATATGTAGAGTAAACCATTTACAATGTATCTTTCTAATAAACAATGTTTGCAAGTGGATAAATTGTTACATTCACCAATATTTACTAGAGAATATATAGTGAGTAAAACTACAAATTAAAAACTATTTTTAAAAATATATACAAAGAAGATGCATTTGTATCATATATTTTTGAGACCAACTAAAATAATATTTCACTTATTGCCATAGAAAAAAATATGCAAGTATAGACTATACATAAATGCGGTTTTTATGGTGTTACAGTCCTGTTCTCTATATGGCTCTAGCCTGCATCAATCTATTAGGAAATTAATTTCAACAGACACCTTAAATAATATGCATTCAACATTATAGTTTTACATTTACACAAATACAGAGCTTATTTCTTTGAAATCTACAATACAAAGAAGCTATGGTGCAATTTTAGACAGTCAATAGATGAAACCACTAATTGGCAATTGGCTGGAATTTTAAATCCTCTTGAGATTAAACCAGCATTTTTGCTGAGTCTGTTACTGTTCTCCAAGATCCTTAACAAAATGAGCTACATTATATTTAAGAGTGGATAAAATACAAAGCTGTGGGATATTTGCACTGTGGCTTGATATGCATTACAGAATCCATTAGAACACTACTTTTTAAGTCTTAGAGATACAAGTAATTATATATGTGAATACAACTTTCAGATCTATCATAGTTCTTTGTCCTGTGCATAATAAATGGTAAGTAAGCATATGTGTAGCTTTATTTTATTAGCGGAACCTTTATTTGTGGGGCAAAAGGTAACAAACTCCTCTAGGCATTCCATTTCAGTCAGCCCCAGACAGAATGTCGTCTCTGCAAGAATAGTGAGATGGAAAGAAAAAAAAATCCTTTCATACAATAAACAAATGACATCAAAGAGAAAGGATCTTAAAAAAAATCAAAGCTGCAAAGCAAATGGTTATGTTTAGCTGCAAAGAATAGGATGTTGTTACTGTCTTTAAAGACAGATCAATTATACACTTCCTGATATATGGATGAATTAACCAAACTTGCTGAAATAGAACTTCAGGTAAATATTTTTTTAGACTGGAACCATATATCTGTTAAGACTTGATGACCCTAATAATGTGCTGTCAGAAGATACCAAATCTCCAACCAGACATTCAGGATAACACCTGCCATATTAGCCCACTTTATTGAAACATTGGGGCAATTCAAGGGTCAGATTTCAGCTCCACTGTGGAATATAGTTCAACAAATGTAATGTAATACAAAATGTATTCTCCCAAATATGTATACTGCTAGTATACTTGAATGTCTGTAGTGACCCATAAGATCAGCATGATATATTTTTCATGGATTTTACACTAATGTATGTATTTCTATATAAAAGTGGCTTCACTGAAAAACAAATGGATGCTAAAATATAGGCATAGGCACAGGGGGTGCACATTATTACACAGCCACACATGCAGGGGTTAAAGAACTAGAGAATATGATTGAACAGAGATGAAGCCAATGACCATGATGTGAGGTGGATGTTTAAGCTGGATAGGTGGGAGGAATAAAGCCTAAAGTTTGCTCTAGAGCTCATAGGCTCTAGTTGCACCAATGAAAAAAAAGGCATAGCTGCCACTAATAATATTACATGGGGTAAAAACCAAGGGTATATTAATGTTTTATTTGATTTATCAATGCAAGAATCCTGTCTGTTGGGCCATTATTTATACTGTGTAATTGTATTAAAGTGCTGAAATCATTGTACTGGTAATTGAGCGTTTATTATGCAGTATGCCAGAACACGGTCAATAGTATTCACAATATTAGCAGTCCAGTAAAGATCTGACAGAGTATTCAATCAAAATTATGGTTGTTGCCATGTTAGACAGTGCTAGAATCACAAAAGACAACATAATCTCTTTGCATTTCTTAAAGATTTTAATGTAACATATGGAGGATAAAGAGGAAAAGGGCCAGGAATAGTAAAACAGATTATTAACATTTTAAAAAATGTCACCTTTAAAGTTAAATTCCACATTTATATTGCTTTGATCCCTCTTTTCACAAGTGATAGCAAAATTGATGAATTATCTACACTTTCATAGGAAACTATAGAGGACATGTTTATCAACAACTGAACTCGCCACACTTCAAGACAGTATGCCATATTGTACTGAAGCCAATACAGTATATTCACTAAACTGCATATTGTAGTGAAGCCAATACAGTATATT
>WMED01019942.1:0-12287 GCA_019650415.1 Pipa parva
TATGATGTAAATTACAGACGCCTCTCATCTTTTTAAGTGGTGGAACTTACACTATTGGTGCCTGGCTAAATATTTTTTTTCCCCACTGTATATTTAGACATTATTATTATTAGGTCACCACTTAATCTTCTTTTTTCTACACTAAACAATACCAATTTTGATAATCTTTCTTGGTACTCTAGTTTGCCCATTCTTTTTATTACTTTAGCAGCCAGCCAGCCAGCCAGCCTTCGAACCTGCTCAAACTCAACTAAATTCCATGTATGGTCTGACAAGTCATTTGTAAAGTGGTATAATTATGTTCTCTTCATATGCATCTATTCCTCTTTTGATATACCCAATGATGCTGTTTGCTTTGGCAGCTGCTGCCTTGCACTAGCTGATACAGTTAATTTTATTGTCAACAAAAATTTCTAAATCTTATTCTATATCAGTTTTGCCCAGTATTTTCCCATTTAGAAAATAATCTTGACTTGCATTTTCCTTTACCATATGCATAACCTTACATTTATTAGTGTTAAACCTCATTTACTATTTTTGTTCCCAAGCCTGCAATGTATCTAGTACTTTCTCTGATATTTAAACCCATGCTAAAGTAGGATGGTGGTATGGTATTAGGATGTTTACAATTTAGAAAGAGCAAGAAAGACATCACACAGGAGGTCAGATATGATTGGCCACTGAGTCTTGCTAATGATCACTTGTGATCTCCGTGCTTACCGTACCATTTTCTTTAGAACTAAGACAAGCAGTTTGGTGCCTAAATATGGGCAATTACAATGAATGAGATAGAGAGATTATACACTTTTAAATCATGTCACAGATAATCCATTTCTAACAGCATTATTCTATAAGCTTTTGTCACTTTCAGTGCATGTCCCTGCAAGGGGGTATGAGAAATGTGGTGACCATTACTGGTATAATGCAGGGAGTATGTTAGGGAAATGAATGCTGCTGGGTATACAGTCGTGCATAAGAAATAAAATAACATTTAGTGGTGGATGGTAAGTGAGCTTCCCTTAAGATAAGTGGGATTGTTTCAATTTTGGGGGGAGGAGTGATACTCCTGAAAAGTAACATAGGGCTCCCAACACAGAAATTGAGTGGCACACGATACAGTGAGTGCCACACGATGCAGGGAGTGCTGAGCTAGTAGCGAGCTGGATAGGAAGCTATTCCAGTGTTAAAGTTAAAGTTAAATACAGGCCTACCTCGGGTGAGGATCCCCTGGAGCTGAGTAGAGAGGAGAGATATTTGAGAAGTGATGATCTGATCCATTAAAGTGACTGTGTAAAGGTACATGTGAAGCACCTTCATTCAATAAAGAGGATTTGTTAAACGCATAGTACATTGGACTGGACATTGCTTTATTGGGCTATCGTTTGGTATTGCCTGAGGCAAGAAAACCAGGTCAACACAGGTGTCTTTTTGGAGGAGTAAGTACAAATCCACATCTTTAATTTTCACTAACCGGGAGAAGGGAGGAGGGGAAGAGAAGGTCAGGAGGCCACAATCCAAGCACTAAAGATTTATTATACCCCCTCACCCTGACCCCAGTTACATCCCATTTAGATTATTGTATGATAAAACATGTAATGATAATATAATAACTGCCATGCAGTCTTGCAGTTGTCACCTTCTTTGCATTATTTTGTTTAGTTCATCCTAATTCGACATAACACATAAATGCATGGCACAAAATCCACTCATCTCCAATAGAAATAAAAACTCTACAATAAGTACATTAAGAAATAATATTACATAGATTTATAGTTACATATTTCATCTATTGTCACCCTACAATATCATCTCTATGCTGAATAAATAAAATGAGACGTGTACAGGTTTGACCTGGATATTATGGACATGCCAGAAATGGAATTCTTGGGTGATTTATTATGATGTCAACATTAAATATACTGTAACTGCAAGTCAAGAGGTTAACAACCACATGGCTCTGAGACAGTCCAGTGTCCAGTGATGCCCATGGGGTGGTGAAAAGATTTGTCTAGAGACTTTCAGGACCAAAATTTTCTTAACATTTTGGGAATTATGCTTCCTGGAATATTCACCTAAAAATGTAGTGGTCTGCAGTAGATTTTTGAAAATATAATGTAGAAGTCAAAACAAATGCTATGTACTGTAAAATATAAAGAGATAGCTGATCTGTTTTTATATTCAAAAAACAGTTTACAGTTTTAAAAATTACAGTTTACTGTAATTACCGACTGTTTGAATTGTAAATGGTATTTGATTTCTCCTATGGGAATACAGGCTGTGGAAATAGATGTAGAAAAGTTTATGACAAATTAGCTTGTAAGCAGTAAAGTCATTTCAGATGCATTTATAATTTAGTAACTTCAAAAAAAAATCAAAGAGCATTCTAAAGCACAAAGCAGGTTTAACAAATTCACAATTCAGATTCAGAAGCCAATTTAAGAAATAGTTTGAGTAAATACCAAAGAAATTGGGTCATTTTTAATATTTGCAGACAGATTATTTCCCTTGGTATTTTCATTCATGCACAAGTCCAGTAATAACATTCTTTTTATATTGCAGAAATCATTTTTAATACTCTGATATTTGAATAGTACCACATTGTTAAGACAGCAAATCACATGTGCAGCTGCATAAATTTCTCTATGTATAAATTCCAGAGGAAATGCAATGTGAAAATCAATTGAAATAAAACTTGCATATGACAGGGACAGTTATTGTGCAAACTTCAAGAACAAATTATAGTTGCAGCAAACAATGTGCTGACAGGAGGTTTGTTAGGCGGCAGCCGCAAGTCTGTCTTTACATCCTGTTCACACCTTAGAAATAATGGAAAATTCTTACAGATAGGAAATACAGAGATTAAATTCAGAAGTAATTGCTTAAAATTAAAATGTGTTCATATCAGCAACAGTTTTATGAAAAAGAAAGAGAAATTTATCAGAAATATATATTTGTGAAGCAAGGTCTCCTAAGATGCCTGCTTGGGTTTGTCATTTTTTACATTTTACTTATGGTAAACACAGAAATATTTTACCTGTGCACAAATGCAGGGTAGGTAGATTTTCCTAGCAGCTTAACTGGATGGTCTCTCCTGTTCAAACATTTATTTGAGCATATATTAAACTATTATTAATACAATCATGGAAACTATTTTGGACTGTGCATTGGATAAATAAGGCTCACCTCTAGGAATCTTAAATATCCACAGCAGGGGTAGGCAACCAGCGGTTCCAGAGTCGCAGAGCCTCAATGCTATGGCTCCCTTCGGCCTTGATTGACAAAATATTAAAAAAAAGAATAATGGTTATTTATAAATTTAATTTGTATTTATATTTTATTCTACTTTTGTTTTCTCCTTTTCTCCTGTTTGTTGTATTCTGTTGTTGTAACAGGTAAAATTAAAAAAAGATACAGAGCCTCATTGTCTAAAGTGTGAATTCATCTGTCAAATTCACTTCTCTACAATTTGATTTAGCATTGCAAAAATTCTTGCAAATTCACATCTCAGTGCTGACTAAGTGGCAAATACACTTGTCGAACAGGCGCACAGTGCTGTCACATGCATAGTGTGGCATAATCAGGCGGATAGAAGTAGGATGAAAAGTCATGCGGGGTGAGGTGAATTCAACAAGTGAAGGTCAGTGACATCAGTCTCACTATATACCACAAATTATATTCTGTGAATATTCTTGTCAGACTTTATTGTTTGGAACAGCTTAGTCTACAATTTGCATTATGAAGTAGTCATAGAAGTTAGTCTAAAAGTTATGGTACATCTGTGGAATCTGAGGCAGACTAAACTATCTACCACATAATATTATAAAATGAGAAAATATGTGAGTTAGTTGCCAGTTAGTGCCTGTATAGTACTTCATTAACTGCCTCCTTTACAAGGTTTAACATATTGTGTTGGAAACAATCTGACATTTTAAATGTTGTACCGTAACTAAAATGAGACCATTTTAAATATATTATAATCGCAAACCAGAAGCCCCAACTTCATTCACTCACATGGCACTGGGGATTTGGGGAAGAAACCCAAGGGTAATGGTACTGCTTCAATAATCCCTGACAGGAGACCTCCCAGAATTACCAGTGCTGATATTACAACACAGGGCACACTGTAGCCAGGGAAGAGAAGACCACCCAGAAGTGGCAATTGATTCTACCCCACAGAAGTCAGGAGCACACAGAAAAGAAGGTGACAAGAGGCTAAGGAGGAAACTGCGTACAGTTAATACGGGTTCAGCTAAAGCTGAGGTCGGGAAATATTGTAGTGCATTGTATGTAATATTGTAACGTGGATTATCTGCATCAGAAGGCAAAGCTGAGTCAAGTGAGCCAAGTCAGAACCAGGGAAACACTCAGAACCTCATTGAATAAAGTCCAAACTCACCAGTCAAATTCTCCTCACTATAATTCAAGTCGCCTCACCAAAATAGTAGTAAATTCACTTCTCACTATTGACTAAGTGGAGAATACACTCACCAAACAGGAGGACAGGAGTGAATGCTATCGGATGTGTAATGTGTTGGAGTCCGTCACACAATAGTAGGATGAGAAGTCATGCAGAGTGAGGCAAGTTTGACAAGTGAAGGGCAGTTATGTCAGTCTCATCATATCCCACTTCCATCTGTTTCCATGTTATCTTGTCCGTAGGCTATGTTGTCATTAAGTCGCAGCCACCATTGTCATTTTTCAATAAATAGTTGCCTTATACAACAATGGAGCCCTGCCATCAACATTCCAATTTGCCAGTCTGAAGTTGCAAAGTCAAACAGGTGAATTCAGAGCAGTTCACCTAGTCACATTCATTCTTTTGCACCACTCCTCCTCTTAGTCAATAGTAGAAGTACCAGTGCACGCAGTGATGCAAAGAACTCTGTAAGATCACGACTCATACTTGCCTGAATTGGTCACGTATTCGCTACTTGGCAGAGTTTGCTCAATAAGCAAACATGGGGAAGTGGAGGATAGACACAATTTCACAGCTCTACGCAACTATTTGACTTTTAGTCAATGAGGCTCTAAAACTTTTAAAAGTTTATAAGCTGTATTATGTTTTGTGGCTCCAGACTATTTTTCTTTAGTGGAAGAGGGGACAAAACGGTTATTTTGGTAAAGGTTGCCTACCCCCAACCTAATTGATGGTTGTATATCCTCTACAGTTGTTTTCAGCTCTACTTCTACCCCACTAGGCTAGCAATAACCAGATGGGTCATATTATGTACTTTATTAAATGCATATCCTATATCACCCCCACCTTTTATTTACCTCTATACCTTTAAGACTTATGGCAAAATTGACTAAGTTGTAAAACAATTTTTTTACCCATTTTCACCCATTTTTCATTGTGAAAATTGGCAAAAAGGTCGAAAATTACATTTTCAACCTTTTGCCCCCCTTTTTGCCCATTTTTTTTTCTCAAGTTTTGGGTGAAAAATGGCCAAAAATGGGGGAAAAAATGGGGGAGAAAATGTAAAATGTTTTTGTTTTTTCTTTAGAAAATTTTGCCCTTAATTACATGATGACTATTAAGATGGATGAAATTGCAAGTTATTGACAATTTACACTTGCTGTGTAGCTGTGATTGTCATTGGAGGCATTGAAAGGCAAATCCCAAACAAGATATAATACTAGCATATACAGTTTTATGAATTATATTTAGTTTTACTTTGTCCAGATTGTTATTCTAAAAAAATGTAAATTTAATGTATCCCTTCTCATGATAAGGAAAGAAAGTATCCTCTCATTTATGAGAGATGAATCAAAAGCTATAGCCCGGTAAAGTATTGTTTGCTAAGCCTATACATTTCAAAGTCTTCAATGGATACTACACATTGAAGATACTATTATATAGCCCTATACTAGCCTAGACCAGTGGTCGGCAAAGTGCGGCTCGCGAGCCACATGCGGCTCTTTAGCCGCCTTGTTGTGGCTCGGGCCGCACTGCTGAAGCCATGCCCAAGCCCCGCCCATGACCGCCAACGGCTCTTCTGATTGGCTGTCGGTGGTCATGGGGTCGGGAGAGGGCACGCCTCCCTCCTCCGGCGGCTCAGAAGATGGTTATCGCCGCCGGAGGAGGGAGTGAAATGGCTCCCTCCTGAATAAAGTTTGCCGACCCCTGGCCTAGACCATAGCTCTGCTTTTTGCCTATTGTTGATGTGGTGGAATTGGAAGCAGACACTTAGTTGAAATGTTCTGTACCATTACTTTTGGTGTAGCAAGCAGTACATTCCAGTCTGTGGTATAATCAAAAAACACCAAACATTAGGTATGGCTAGATTGGGTTTCCCTACACTGTCTTTTTGCAGCCCTAATTAAAATGGGATGAATCTCCATTTTCAATATCTCACAACTTCCCTTCTGACATTTTGTACAAAACTCAGCTGCAATACTATGCTTCTCCTACTACAGTGCATTTATTCTAGCACAAAAGAAAGTTTAATACTAAACTGTCTAGTTATCTATGTCCATCGTCTTGCCAGGGGCTTATTGTGACCATTCAAGATCTCAACTGGTTAATTCAACCCCCTTCCAGGGATGCTTCTGCTCCAAGACATGTCTAGGTGGAAGTGAAGCAACAGTCCTTGCTAGTAGTTTGTGTACTCTCTTATTACCATAGGGTAAAACTAATTAACCAATCAACAAAGACTTAGGCTACACCTGGCATTTGATTTTTTCGAATATGAGGGTAAAATTGTGACAAAATGTGGCAGCAACCACTCCAAAAACAATCAATTATATATATATATATCCCATAACATTCAGTAACTAGCAATGCACTAGCAGTGTGCCCATTTTCTTTAACCAAGGGGTTAATTCTTCTACTTAGCTTTCCATCCCTCCTGTTTCTCTCTACCCTTTTTTTGTTCAATTTGAATGTTTGGTCTATTTATAAAAAGCCAGTATTCATTCTTGTTGTCTCTCTATTCCAGTTACTCACTGATAATAAAACTTGGCTGTCCCAGCATGACTCCTTCACTGAGGTTGTCCTATTTCACCTCATACAGTAGAGGGAGGTGGGGGGTTCTTTCTACCCTCTGACTGCCACTTTAAACATAGCAGCATGACACCTTCTCTCTTCTTCTCAACCTTTGACATGCATGCAATTCATCTGTATGTCATTTATCTGTATCATTCACTATGACATACAGGTCACCTGGCAACATTTGCTTTAGCTTAAACATTCTCTCAAACTTTAAATACTTTTACCTTGTTTCTAAGCTTCCCTTCATCAACTATTTTAGCCACAATAATCTTTTTGACCTTTTTCAATCTAGCTTTTGGACAGGCCATTGTACTGGTATTGTACTATAGAAAATCACCAATGGCCCACATTTGTCTCTTCTGATCTCTCTACTACCCTAAATACAGTCTGCATGGTTCTCCTTCTAACTAGTGGATCACTTTATCTAGGTCCAACACCAACCATTTTTAATTCCAACTATCTGTGGGTGTTCCTCAAGGTTAGGTCATGGTTTTCCTCCTCTTCTGCATAATTATTCCTCATTTAGGGGAAGTTATTGACTCATTTGGCTTCAGCTATCACTTTTTATGCAGAAAGCAACCTTATCTATCTTTCCACATTAGTCATATATTTAAAAGTCCTAACTAATATTGCTTATTGCTTATCAGATATTTTATCTTGGGTAGCTGTTCACCAATTTAAAATGAACTTTTTTAAAGTTTTGAGCATGTCAGCTTCCCTTCAAATTACGAATAAGAGCTGATCAACTCTTTTTTTTTTTGGTTCCCTGTTACATATTGCATTGTATGGAAAATTCTCCTTCTTACCGTCAATGCACATCATTCTGTAGCACCCAGACATATCTCTGCCCTCATCTCCCTAAATGAGCTCCAATGCCTTCTTTGTTTTTTAAAAGCCATCTCCAGTTTACCCCACTCATACATACTACTATCTCATACCTTGAGCCTCTTTAACTGCTTCCTATCACTGAAATAGAGGAATGTAAGGAATGGCCATGTGTTTTCTGGGATAATTTTTTTGTGTTAAGAGAGTCCTTCCACATAGAGAAAAGAAAAAGGGGAGAGGTCATTCTGTCTATATACTAGTTGGATTGTTTGATTTACGTAACCTGTGGCATTACAAAAATGAATTAGCATGAGTGGGCTGACACATATTATTAGTATTGAAAGCATCATTTTGTACTCCATATGGAAATAAAGATCAAGTGATTATTTTGGTGGAATGATATCTTTTACAATACTTTTTGCTCTATAAAATACCTTAACTCCATTGATATAGAACTTTTGCAACCACAGATTAAACATTTAAAGCTGATGGACTAGCACTACTATGGTTAACTGGTACTTTTGTTGAGCTGAGGTGGCTTTTAATCAGTGTTTCCAGTACTCCCACTTTCCAATCAAGTTTTGGGAGGAGAGGGTAGATGGTTCTTCTGCAAAATAGATCCTTGAGACCCTCCTGAACCTTTTTATATTTTAATTCTATCATAGCGACTATTCAATTATTACAAATTTGTATGGTCCTTAACTATCCTCTTCTAATGTTCTGAAACAAACTCTGGTTTTGAGCTAAATAGCTGCATGTTCATTTTTTGGAAGAATATATTTTCATTTTTTAAAACTAGATGCAGATGGATGACAACCTTTATATGTACAATACAAATAAGAAGGAAAACAGCCTCTGAAGACCACAGATGCTGTCTAAATATCTGATATTAATAATTATTGCTATAGTATGCAAAAGCTTCAATTCAACAGGAACACATTTCGCATTTAGATTTATTTTAAAGGCCCAGATGATTCTAAATTTAGAACTAAATTTCAGTCAAGCAATACTTTTTAACGGAAAAACACTCTAAAGAGTGGTATATTCCAAATATTTTTATCTCATTGGCAATGAGACGACTAGTCCTTCCAAAGCAAATACCAAATAGACTTTTGTGAACTTACTGCTGTTGATTTATGAGTGGTATAGTGTGCAGTGGAATTCTTGGCTTTTTGTAATCATTGAGGGAGTGGTGCAAAATTTTTTTTTTTTTCTTTCAAAATTTTAGATATGAGTCAGTATCTCATACACAGAACATTTATAAACAATGAACCCTGACTTAGTTGAAATCTGGATTGTTTGGTTTTTGTTTTATTCCAATCAAAAATCAAGCATTTAGTCCTGTAGAAATGGTACAGTACACTTTTATGATGTAACCATTTCAGAATTAGTATGAAAATATTTATTGCTAACACCAACATATACATATTTGTTGACATTTATTGTTTTGTTTGAAACACAATTAAAATTAAAGACCGAGTTCCCCACAGTTCCCTGTGATGTTCCCCACAGCTATTTTTTTTTTCTGGTATTTTTCCTTTCATATCCTTATTACATCATAATACGTTATTAACTTCTTCTTGTCATTCATTATCTGATTTTCCCCTGCAGCTTCTCATTCCACTATGCCATGTCAAAATTAATTTTCCTATTGCTTTCTTCTTCTTCTTTTAAAGACAAAAGCAGATACTTTTTGGGTGAAAATATTTTCCCAACACATTCCCCTGCCCTCTCTCTGCACATATAAGTTACATGAGTGTGGCAGAGCCATAATGTGTAACCTGAAATCTGTTTTCTGTGTTCCTTCTGAGACAACCTCTGGTGTAAAGGTGAATATAAGAGGTTTTGAGGTAAAGTTCTATTGATTTAAGAATTTTGTCCACCTTTAAGAATCTTGTCCAGCTTATGAGTTCTGAACTCAGTTTATAACAAGTTTTTATATGTGTTTTAGGCCTTTATAACCCATACACTCCTGATCCTGTCTCTCCAGACTTTGTCTGTAGTCTAGTTTTTTTCTGGTTACTTTTGATGATTGTCTAGCTATTTATGCCTTCCTCATGTCTATTTGTAACCACAGTGGATGCAAAATCCTAGTTGCTTCTGTAGCAGAAAGGTTTGTTGGCAAACATAAAAGTGGGTCTACATATTCTGAAGTGGATCTACATATTCTTCTATTGGATCTGCCCTAGAAAACAGACTTCTACAAATGTCTTCCTTCTCTTTAAGGCCCTAATTCATCATTGTGCAAAGTGAGCCGCGAAGTGTTCGACTCACTTCGCACATGGTGTTATGCAAATGCTGATGTCCTGTGTGCGGACATCAGCATGCGCATTAAAGGGATTCCCCTCCCGGCGAGAGCACTCGAGTCTCCTCACTGGGAGGGGAATCCCTTTAATGCGCCCACTGATGTCCGCATGCAGGACATCAGCGGGCACATAATACCATTTGCGAAGTGAGCCGAACGCTTCGCGGCTCACTTCGCACAATGGTGAATTAGGGCCTATGTCTTTAACATCTGTTTCATTGCTTTCTATGTCTTATTAGTCAAATGGCTGCCAGCAAAATTTGACCAACTATACAATGCTGTGTCTAACATATAAATTAACAACTGACTGATGCATTCTTCTAGTGGTAAATACAAATAGGAGAATATTTTTGACAAAAACAGATAATATAAATAGAGATGAAGGCAATTCTTATAAATTGTATTGCTTTAGTTTTTTGCTATTAAAAATAGACAATGCTTTGAAGTGCAAAATGCTTTGATGCATCCATATACAGAAGCATCCAGACAGCATCTTTCAACAAAATTTTCAAACAGTATATAAGATAATTTTCATTTGAAAATTTTTATCTTTTAAAAAACAAGCGGCAAACTATTTACACAATGAAAAGTAAAGAAATTATGTGTCATTTATTACGCATTTATTTATGTTTGCTTTTAAACTGTGAGTTTCTCTGAATCAAAGAATTCAACTACCAACCCCCCTTATCCTTGTCCAATGCTCACTCCTGACAATATTTACAACTGCTCCAACATACTGTTTATTATAGCATTATATCTTCTCAACATAACTTAGCATTGCTTGTGACTTGATAAAGGGAGTACGGATCTCTTGAAAGCTCGTCCATTTAAAAAAGTATTGCAATACTCATATATATGTACGTACAGTATATATTTATTATATACATATATATGAGTATTGCAATACTTGGTCTCTTTTAAAGAGATCACAAAACTATATATATATATATATATATATATATATATATATATATATATATATATTTAGTTTTGTGATCTCTTTAAAAGGTGAAACCTAAGCAAACTGTAAAAAACATTATTTTTCTTATAGAAAGTAAAACTGCCTGTTTTATTTAACCAAAAAAGAGATTAGTTACATAGCTTGTATAAGACAGCATAACCTGACCCTTCTTGGCAGTGTCAATGCATCAGTCAGTCCAGCCCAGATGAATATTTTATTGCAGATCTACAGGCTTAGTGATATGTTTATTTTCCCATGAAATCCTGAGGCCAGAAATCCAACTCAGAAAACAATTTCCATTGTGTTCCTGATAAGTTGCAAGCCCATATACAGTCTCTTAACATAGCAGGGTTAAATTCCACCCCACATGTTCCCACAATAAGAACATTAGGTGAAGTTGATAAACATAACTAGTCCATTAAATAACACTCCAGCACTGTACTCAAAGAGCTGAAATATAATGTACAATGTACCATTATTTTTATTGTCTCACAGCACAAGGTTGGGCAAAGCCAACTAAGCAGTGGACACGGTGACCATGGGTAAAGACAGAATGATGAGCAGTGATGACACTTTTCAACCTTAGGCTATAATTTAATAGGTATTTGGAAAGGTTAATTATTTCTTGCTTTACAGGTTTCATAAATCTAAGAGATAATATAGGAGGTATCATATTCAGCTATTTGTCTACCTTTTTTGCAACATTTGCAAGGTCGAAATTTATTAAAGTCGAAAAGACTGCTCTGGGTCTTTCCGACTTTACCAAGAGAAATCTCATTTTGTTCTCGTGAGATTTCTTTCGAGATTTCAGTATCGAGTTTTTGATCCCTATTTTTCAATATTTTTGATGGAAAGGTTGCCCTGCTACTAATGTCATGCACAGCTACCTTTCCATGGAAAAAAATTAAAAAACACAATATCAAAAAACTTGATCTTGAGATGTTGAAATAATAATAATAATAATAAATTTCGCCCTCGGTATTCAGACTCTTTCTAAATCACAGGTCTCACTACATCAATAAACATCCAGGACCTAAAACTACAAACAGCACATTTATTCCATCTATTTTATTATGGTTCTATGACTCTAAAATACCAGCAGTTCCCAGACTACTTTTTCACTGATTGGATCGCAACCTACATATGCAGTATCTGAGACTCTGGAGGGGCGATTTTTATCTTAGACAAGCGCTTGTCATTTTACT
>WMED01019943.1:0-10249 GCA_019650415.1 Pipa parva
TTTGACCAGTAAAAATCAACTGATATTTTATGATCGATTTTAACCGATGGAAACTTTTCGATCGAGTTTTTTTTTCCGATCGGATATTTTGATGGAAAGGTAGCCATTTTTTTACATTAGTAGTACGGCTACCTTTTCATCAAAAAATCCAATTGAAAAACTTAATCGAGAAGTTTCTATCGGTAAAAATCAATTAAAAAATATCAATCGATTTTTACCGATTAAACAGCCGAGATCTAATCGGGATAAACTCATAAATTTTGCCCCCAAGAATGAAAATGCTCCCAATCCTTTAATATACATTTTATATCTAAAGGACCAGTAATATCAGAATTCCCCCATATTCCAGGTTTGCTCAAACCAATCATTTATACACGACATTTAATTTAATATACTTGCTTCCCTTAAATCTATTCTACCAGTTCGATGATGGCGCCCACTGCAATATGACAAAACATGCTACAGAGGTTGTTGCAATCAAAGAGTGGTTGTGTTTTGCCAATAATTTGGTTTCTTTTATTGTGCAACGCTGATCTATAAGAAGGTGGAGTTCTGGGGGGATTCCACAGGTGGGCAGTGTTGCTTTCATACCAATTAAAGGAAACTATGTCCCTGTAGAACACAGAGTTCAGGATAGTTTATAAACTGCTAGTACATTGGGAAAGTTCTCATTACCATAATCATTGGTAAAAACATATTAATAAAGAAAATACAACAATTCCAAGTGCTAATATGTTACATATACATTTCATATTTCAAGTTGCTCGAAGCCGTTTGTCAAAGAAGATGTCATAGGGCTCCTAGAAGCTTGAAACACATGGAAGGAATGGCTTGGAATTGCTTTATGCTCTAATCTTCCTTTTTTTGATATGTGTCCTTCAACTGTCTTAAAGGAGATCTAAGCTCATTTTTGCTTTGGGGTGAATCTTAAAGGGTATGAAAAGTTTGAATAAAACATTATTTATATCTGACAGGTATACATATAGAAAGCCAACCTAAACATTAAAATGTAAAAATGATTTTGGGATCAGTAGTGCTCGCCTCTTGTTTCAACAGCCCTGCTCCCCCTCCCATTATGTGTACAGACTTTTCCTGTATAGTGATGATAAGCCCCACCTCCTGAGTGACATCACTCACTATTCAGAGAGCCAGAATCCCCCCTCCCACTCTCTTTATCCAAAAAGCCTGTTTCTAACCCTGAGCATGTGCAGAGGAAATCTTTTATACTGCCTCTGGGGTCAGCTGTGGAGAAATGATGTCTGGGAGAGGAGGGGGTGTGGCTACACACAGCAGGGAACTAGTTGATAGGGAGAGAGCAGTTACAGGGGGATATTGAGCTCTGCTGAATTAAGAGGTGAGTCAGGAGTTTCTTAATCACTTTATTTCTTGAAAATAGGTAAATAGGGCTCTCTTTACAGACTGGGTTTACTTACTCTTTAAGGGTGGAGGTTGGAAACATTTACTAATCCCATTCACCTCCACCGCTGGCTGCTGCTTCAAGACTGAGCTGATTTTCAGTTCTTCTGGGCTTTGTATAAGCCAAACTAGGTTGTCTTTGAGTCTGAATTCCCCATTGTTACGTACAGTGGCCACATCATTTGAATTGTTGGGTCACAAATACTGTATGACTGGAAAGAAATATTAACGAAAATAATTTCACTAACTATGCTATTTGATTGGACTGATTGAAGAACTGACATTTGCACTAATATTTCAGTTGCATTATTGCAGTTTTACATTCTGCTTCTGAGCATGCTCACGTCAGTGAGTTGGAACAGGAAGTAGGAAGCACAACAGGAAAGATCGACTGGATAGTGACAGCAGGAGGTAGCACTGCCGACTTAGAAATCATCCCTAGATAAAACAAGCTTTAGTTCGCCTTTAACTAAATCTCAATACCACCTTCACAATATATTAAAAAACATTTAAATGACTCTTCTGAGAAGGAATATTTTAGGGGTTTGTGCCCCTTCCAGTATGTTAGTTTTATTTTGAAAATGGTGAAAGTTAAATTACCTTTTAAAGTAATTTTTCTTTTCTGTCTGACTTGTACCATGTCTGCTGTCTGTTCTTTTATACTAGATCAGGGATGGGCAAACTATGGCCGGGGTCATCTTTGGCCTGGCCCTTCTACCAACATCGGGTGACAGGGCCGGGTCATGGGGTAGGCAGCCGTGCTTGTCCACCCCTTTCCTGTCCCTATCCGATGACGATTATTGCCATCATTGCTCGTCACTACTTGCGAGATTTTTTCGATCTCGATTTTTTACATTTTTTTTTCGACGGAAAGTCAGCCATACTTTACATTAGTAGTATGACCACCTTTCCATCGAAAAATCGAGATCGAAAAACTCCATCTTGAAAACTCAAAGAAATCTGCCAAGATTTCACTCCACAGCGGTCTTTCCGAGTTTAATACATTTTGCCCAAAATTTGTATCAAAAACTGAAAGAATTGTCAATATTTTAAGACAAAACATCCCTTATCTATCTATCTATCTATCTATCTATCTATCTATCTATCAATCTATCTATCTATCTATCTATCTATCTATCTATCTATCTATCTATCTATCTATCGAAACTGTATATAAAATTGTTATATTTATGTAACAAATTCTAATTAATTTTAACAATTACTGATCCAATTAAGACTTTACACCATTGGTGGGCTTGAAGTTTTCAGAATGGTCACCACCTGGGTTTCTGGGTAATTATGTGGTCTACACTACCTTCCTACTCATCCCTGTGATTAAGTCTTCCTGATGCCATAATGGTTTTGGCTGTAGGAAAGAAAATGCGCCTAATGAATTGAGCATGATGTCTGTAATCACTTTCATCTGTCTTTCATCATCTGCTTCCTGATGACAAATTATGTTGACATTTTAAATAAAACTCCCAAAGTGTTGATCATTTCCTCATAATAAGAGACCTACAACTTATCTGGGCTGCAGCAGGCAGAGACAGTGACAAAAAAAGCTGCAAAAATTGTAAATAAGCTGGCAAGGTTTTATGTATCTTTCTGTGGCACATGGCTGTAAAGTGCTTTGGAAATAGAGAAATACAGTAAGTGTATGCGGCCGTCCCTCTCTTGGTGGGGGGAAGGCGAAGGCTGGATCATGACGCTTACGGCATCAGGACATGGGGTTATACATTATGGGGAATCTATCCTATAGTGGCTGACCCATAAGGCTTTGCTGTTCCCTGGAGGTGGGCTAGTTATTTATAAGGGGCTCACCTCTTCCCATTTGTCAGTTGAGATTCTATGGGGGTCAGTGAAGTTGGCCACACTCCTTCCCTTGGTTTTATGGTTTTGGGTAGCAAGCTAATTAAACACGTGGAATAAATTAGAAAGTAACAGTAAAGATATTGTCCATTTCTGTTTAATGTGGATATGAAAGTTGCAACTGTTTATTAATGTTCAATGTCACAACTTTAAAGCTTTTGTCACTGACAATGCAGTGGGGCTTTTATTTGGTGAGTCATGGCTATTTTGGGTTGATGCCAGTAGCCTACAGATTTGCATTTTGTGCCAGTTGCTTTGCATAATATTTTTTAAGGAATTTTAAAAAAGCTGTGGCTAACATTTACACCAATGCTGTTCAATTTGTCCTCTTTGTTCATATTTAGAAATATTAAGGTGTGAAGTCATAACTAAATGTCTGCCTTATAGTTGGCTGCCATGGCAGAGTGATTATGCCTCCAGGGCAAACACTGTGACTGCTTTGGACCCTTGTAATTTAGGATCCCCTGTTCTGAAGGGGTCCTTGGTATACTATACCACACTCCACAGGGGAATTGGGTCCATCTGGAGACAGCAGAACAGCAATGTCCTCACTGGCAGTGACTTTATTGATGCACCACCTACTAATTTCTGATTGGCTGTGCATCTGTGATGCTGTTGCCCAAGACCAGCCATCAGATAGAGGGCAGAGGAAGAACTGGGGGACCAGAATTAAGGGACATGTACCCAGGACCATGGGCTTGAACCTGAAAAATGGGACTGTCTCATGGAATCTGAGATACTTGGGAGACATGCCATAAATTGAAAGAATTGTACACCCCTGCAGTGTGTTATAAAGAAGAACTAAAGCCCTCCACATAAATACAGAATAAAGTAGCCCACTTAACTGCCTCCTAAAACTCCAGATTACCTCTGTATGTGCTGTACTGTTCCACTGGAGTCTACACAGCTCTGCACACTCACAGCAGCCATTTTGAATTCATTAACAATGCAAACCCAAACCTGTGATGTCACTGTTAAAGTTCTGGCACCATTAAAACTTAACCTGACTGGATCAAAATTCAAGTGTTTTATATTGTCATAGATCACATGTCCTTTGTTCACCACCGATGACTGACTTCTCTGCAGCTATTACATCAGATGGAAAAGGACCTCATAAAGTAAATAGCTCTATTTTATGCGCTGGTTGTAACATCTACATAACGCTTGTTTATATATTTTGTTCCTATTTATCACTGTAACATTGATTTATTTTATATATACCGGTATATAAAATGAGTATTAATTAATAATACTCTTTTTTTTTCTTCATCTGTGGACTAACCACTCTATCCTAATAAATAAATATATATATATATATATATATATATATATATAAATATATGATAAATCTTTCTATTGATATGTACCATTTCACCCAGAGTTTTCTGCAAACCTTAAGGTTACCTCAAAATATCATTGTTTAAAACATTTTAATATGTGAGTCGGACGTCGGTCGCAGTGAAACGTTTAACAGAACTTACAGTGATTTAGGTAAAACTACTTGAGGAACATTCCATAAATGTCAGGCAGATTATTCTAAACAAACAAAATATCCATTCTACTATTATTCATGGGTTTTCATTCATTCCATTTAAAAGAAGAACCCCCCATACCAGATTACAAAGCAGGGGCAATATGATTCCTTGTATTCCATGTATCTAGATATACTGTAGATATACACAAACAATCATTGCTTTACCATTTACTCTTTGTGCAGTAAAATCCTCCACATTTGGGTAACAGACTGAATCACGGCACTTCACTGCCATCTGAACATCCATTTTTTTTCGCGCATTTAAGCAAAGTGATGTGTACATTTTTCATGTGTAATTAGGCAGTGTAATGTGATCTCCCTCCCCATTCAGCCATGTGCCACAGCCTTTCTGAATGACTTCCAGATTTCAATCCAAACTCGCCTGTCTAGACTCTACGTTGCTGATTTTATTTTCCTCCAACCTTAACACAGTCTCCAAACTAAGATGCCAAAAACAGAGGGTTTTTTTTTTTATATTCAGCCTCTGCCTCTCTCTAAAAAGGTTCAGGAGAAGGACTGTCCTTTAAAGATGATTGTTAACAAACAAGAACAGTCAGTCTTCAGATTGGTACAGCACCTTCAGCTAATAATAGGTTACTGGGACTAGTATTTCACTTTAATTCTTATAGGGTAAGGAGCCCTTTAAATCATGCGGCATGGAATGTCTTGGACCAAATTAAGTTTATTTAAAAAGAATTTCCAGTGTGCAGTTACATGTCTTCCACCATGACTCTCTAATATGCTGATTTTTTCTGATGGAAGAAAGAATCACCTCTGGATTGAACAAGCTTTTAGTTCAGCTTTAAAGAATGTTACTGTTACAAGTTACATGGTTTTCATTTATTTCGAGGAGTTAATAATAACAGGTTTAGCGGGGATTCTAGTAAGCATGCTTGGGCTGCGGGGAGCAGCCTGAAAATATAGGAGGTAATAATAATATTTGAGAAAATAATAGATAAAAAAAAAATAATAAAAACAGGTTAGAAAAAAAATGTTTGCTTTCTGAGAAATTTTAAAATGTATGAAATAACTGGTTGGCTACAGTTCCCCTTTAAATTATGTTATTAAACATAAAATGCACAATATCATTGTTCTTCATCTTAATTTAACCATTTAGTAAACATATATTTTTTTTTTTTTTTGGTGAATTAGCCTTAACGTTTTCCCTCCAGCTATGTGATAACATGACTTTGAAGCTTATTTTTATGATGAGTTAAAGGAAGTTATTTATTCCTATACAACGATTTCAAATAGCTCAGAAAATGTCAAAATGCTTTCAGGTCAAAGCAAGCTGTTCTCCTAAGCTTCTATTGGTGAGTTTATTGGTCCCTTTCAAAGCACAAACACAAAATATGAACACTATTATAATATGAAACAATGGTATATTTTTAACAATGCAGTTTCATTTTCCTATATATATATTCATCTTTTGTAAAGAACTCAGTGTTAAAACTGTAAGGCCAGACACTTGACCCTGTACAGTCTGTTTCCGCATTATCTGTAAAGAGCGTGGTTGCTGATGTCATGATCATGGGATAAAGAACTACTGAAGTGTCTTATTTTTAGAAGGTATAAAGGCCTGCATTAATCTGACATTACTTTTTCTGTTGGACTCTAAATGAGTCCATGTTGACTTTGAAGTACTCGTTCCTCCATCTTCTTACTTTATTTGCTGATACCTCACTACAACATGCAGTGGGCACTGCAGCAGCTGAGTTGAATCTACCTGATAGGGAACTGCCCATAGACTTGTATTGAACATGTTCAGGTTCTCTTGCACTGTTTAGCATCAGGGTGCAGTGACAACTCCTTGGATTAGGGAAGATCATTAAATAAGATGATGTCTTCCATAGGCTATATCTTTACCTGATGATGGATGCCCTTCCAATGAAATACCTCATGGGCAAGTATTTTCTATTATTTTTAAATTTATTTTTCTTCCTTGTGGTTACAGTCATCTTTTTATTTATTAAGTAAACATAGTTTCCTATAGAACAGCGGTACTCAACCATTTGAGAACCGTGACCCCAGGCTGTGACATCACAGACTGACGTTTCCCTTATAAGAAGGGTTCTGCGGGCGCTTCCGGGTGCCGCAGTGGTTCTCGACCCCCGTGGGATGGTCGCGACCCACAGGTCGAGAACCAGTGCTATAGAACTTCTAGATGATACATATTCATGAAATGCCCCAGAAAGCCCAATTTGGGTGCTGCAAGTGGCAGGGGAGAGAGAAAACAGAAATCAATAAAAATAAGGAGTTCAACTACAAAGATGATCATTTTACAAGTACTTCATTGGAATATCTGCCATACTAAGCAGCAGTTTTATTTTACTGGTGCTGCTGTCCCTTTAAGTAAGGCTTCTACCATATATACTTTATGACTATGATGCAGTCTATCTTTATAGTAGAAACATTTATAAGGGGCTTATTCATCAAAGTGAAAATGTAACTGTCAAAGTGAGTTCTAATCTATTCCGGTTGCTATGCTCTGAGGGGGTTATTCACTAAAGTCCAAATTTTTGCGTATAGGTGCAAATTCGCCAGATAAAGACAGTCGCAATAGGCTGCTACTGTTGCAGTCGTGTCTTAATAATGAAAATATTGTCACAGTCGCTCTCGACTCTATTATTGGAAAATTGTCGCAAGTTTAACATTAAAAAATTGTTGCAACTTTACAATGGGGAAATTGTAGCAGATTTACTATGGGAATCCGCTGTTTGCGAATTCGACAGTCAAATTCTTTCCTTATTGAATAACCCACTGATTCTACTTCTTATTCACTGAACAGAGGATTCCCATAGTGAAGATGCTACTGCGTCAGTGGCCATCTCTTGTTTCGTGCAGTGTTGTCAGACGGACAGTAGGAGACCTTATTTACTACTTTAAAAAGGTGAATTAAAAATAGTGAATGAGACACAATAGGCCCTTGTCATATTTGATATTGCAACAGACTTCTATGATTAACGATTAGTCGAATTGCTGGCGCACGTACACGTCTGATGTAAGCATTTCAATTGGTCATGAACCTGCCACATCACAGAGTTTACTGCATATTCGAAGAAAGGGAGGTGCTGAATAATTATGAATTCGAACTTTCTTATTAACTAAAGGCCGAATAGTTACATATAGCTATGATTTGGGACATTGTGAGGATGACATCAGTGCACTTCACTGGGGGAATTCACATCACTCCACATGACTTCACATTCTATTCAACTGACTGTGCTACACTACGCATTTGACTCTATCTATAGCAGTTCATCTAGTCACATTTGCAACTTCACACCAATCCTCCGTTTAGTCAATAGTAGAAGTATCCGTGCAAGCACACGCAAAGAGATGTGAAGAGCACTGTAAGTTTGCACGTATTGTAGAGCTTTTCTAGTTTAGTGTTTTTACTTTGATTGCTCAGAATTTTGTTGTCACATTCCATGTACCCTTTCGAACACAGAAAGGAGGCATTTAGAGAATTTTTTAAAGCGTTCCTGTCCTTGATGACCT
Source organism: Pipa parva (assembly GCA_019650415.1). Classification (NCBI taxonomy): domain Eukaryota; kingdom Metazoa; phylum Chordata; class Amphibia; order Anura; family Pipidae; genus Pipa; species Pipa parva. The sequence goes on from WMED01019943.1 coordinate 8,321, forward strand.
ATCTTCTACCGTCTCTGTTTTTATACAAAGCAACAGATGAACAATGTGTTTCATATCATTTTTTGCGTGCTGTCCATCCCAATCGGAGTGATCGCATTAAGACATTGTTTTTTTTCACCGTGACTTGTGGTTACCATATGTTATTGAAGAGGTGTGACTATTTTCTCTAGGTACATCACTGCAATTGTGGAGCATTGAATTAAAGAAAAAAATGTTTGTTTTTTTTGTTTTTTCCAGAAAGAAATGGAGGTACGCAAAGTAAGATCATATTAGTGCTTTCCGATACCTTATTCTTTTTGAGATATTTATTTTATACATACTTGTATAGCTGCATCTGCTGGAATGTTCTGGAATCTTATCCACTGACAAGGAATGAAAACGACTGTGTTAAAGAGCCCAACATACAACTCTTCATGGAGGTGCTGACTAATGTGAGTTCAGGGAGCTGATGGGAAGGTGGCATAATTGGAGTTGGACAATATTGATACTTGGAGATCGAGGACAAGGAATGATCAGGTCCATAAACTATTTTCTTGTTTTTTTTTTTTTTAGTTTTTGTTGTTTAAGTACCATGGATAGCATCTTCTTCCAGCCCTTAATGTCTCTACATATATCTCTAATGTCTCTTTATATATCTATAAAATATGATATTATTTTACTTTCAAAAACAGGACTTTAGGTCAACACTTCCTGAATATGTATTATGTCAAGCACATTAGAAGACAATGGGACTGGGTGGAGTCTGTTTAACATCAGTAAAGGTAAAATCATAATTCAAAAAAATTTTGACTTCAAAGATCATGATTTATAAGAGCTGTGTATAATTAACAGCCATGTCAAACCACATAATAAAATTCTTTTTTATTTTTTGTGTTACTGGTATTTAATAAAACCTAACCACTGGAGCACGTATTGTAAGATTTTGTAAACTGAAATTATTTTTGCATTACACACCTTTAAAAAAATACAAAATATATTATGTACATTTAATTTATACACCGATGTTGGGACAGAACATCCATCTACATGTGTGTATCATCCACATACAGTTCATTGGTTAAACTGGAGTGCTGGTTCATTTATTAATCATCATCATCATAAAACAACAGAATATTTTCTAATGTGTATTTTTCAGTGTATTTCCTAAATACAATCCCACCCCCCCAAATGAGAGCCAGTACTGGCTTTTCATCTCCAGTTTTGGACCTGAAAGTTTTGAATCATCTGTCAGTACACTGCAGTCATGTTAAAGATGTAGTATGTAATAAACACTGGTATATTTGCGTTAACTTTAATTTCCTTGAATGAGATTTCTCCTAATCTCAACCTTCTCTCTCCAAGACGTATGTTCTTTGAAGATTTAAAGATATTAGGGTGGATAATCCCATCGCCGTTGCCTTATATAAAAGAAGAATTTGTAACTTCCTCCCTCGTGTGCCTTTTAAAAATAGATATAAAATACAGACTGCTACTTTCGCATCTAAGTCGTAACAACTAGCATGTCATAAAAAACCGCAACCCAACGTATCACCACCTGCAGGGAATAAAAATTTGGAAACAGTCGTGAACTTTGTTTCTTCCAAAAAATATCTGCCTGGAACAGAGATACTTCATTCGGCATTTTCCTTAGCGTGAATCCCCTGAAATGTAGGTCTAGGATGGAGTGGCAGATGATGCGGATCCTCTGTTGCTTAAATTAAATAAAGAAATGTTAAAACACGTCATGGACAGAAACAATAGATGATTAACAGGTGTGACCGGGCATATTGTATTATCCCCAGAGATGGGAGCCTGATGGAAACCATTCATGGTTCTTACACCATTGATATAAATACTCTCTTTGCTGGAGAGTGGCTGGAGAAATGCAAAAAATCCCCATGATCCCTAAGGGGCTTATGCAGAGCCGGTTCTGGCCTTAGGCGCCCCCCC
>WMED01019946.1:0-12287 GCA_019650415.1 Pipa parva
TTTAAATGCTTTTTTTACCTAAATTTCTCGACTTATACACGAGTATATACGGTAATCTATATAATATAGCTGGCACATTATGACATCAAAATTATTCTGCTAAAAACATCTTCCGAAAATAAAAGTATTGAAACACTTTCCTAATTAAATTTTGAGTCATTAAAGTGACTAAACTGGTTGCATCTAGTGTAGGAAGGAGAAACAAACAAAATGAAATGAAACAAATAGTGTGCTACAAATATCTTGATTTATAATCAGTTGGCAGAGTCAAATACTACTGAACAAACCCAAGTAGGTAATGGGGTAGACATACATACTGCTTTTAGAACTCTTGTTTTCTAATGCCCTATTGGAACTTTGCGGAGTAGAAACATAGCATTTGACAACTGGTTCATCCAGTCTGCACAGTGCAATGACTGGCTTAAAGATTGTTAAAGTTTGCATGTATTTATCTAATGCATGGTTGAAAACAGTCACTGTATTTTTCCCAGTGAGATCTACTGTAAGGCTATTCAATGCCCGTACGTCCCTTTCTGTGATTCATTATCTTTGCTTTAAGTTTCCTCCACCCAAAAATGCCATAAACTTTGCATGAAAATGTCATGAACCAAAGTAATCATATCTACATTCTCATAAGCTTTCTTATTTGGGAAAAATAGGCTAAACATAGGGTGCAGTTAATTTTCTTAAATTAGTAGAAAATGAAGCACCTAGACTTTATATATGGGCCTAGCAACACAAAGTCAAATGTAAGAAAAACTTACAGGTAATTCTAAGTAGTGTGATTAAAACATCTATGTATCTTATAGAAGGTTTAAGTTTATATGACATGAATGTAAGGTTTTTGTTAGAACCTGCAAGTGCTATCTTCCTACTAAGGGCTACAAATAAAGTATTTTGTAGGTTTCTTCTTGCATAATGGAGCCTGCAATGAACTGCTCTGTGTTTCCAATAAAGAAGTTCAGACTTTGTTATCTGGAGGGAGGGGTTGGCCTCAGGAAGAGCTCCTTATGGTTAAGGAGAAGGAATGTACTGGGATAATTCTCTTTCAGGCTGAATTGAGATGGGCTTCCTATATTACTGCTGGCAGCATTTATATCACATTACCACATTTATAAAAATGATGTTTTTACTAAATCTGAATATATTAAACAGAAAATATCAGATATCCTAAATATGGAGTTCAGGATATTATAAAGTAATTTTATTTCCCATACAATTATTGTGGAAAAGGCAACTGAAATCTCAAAAAGGCTCACCTTGGATTCATTGGTCCACAAAGAGCAGCACAACAGTTGGTAAATATATTGCCATAGCTATAAGGGTTATAATTGTCCTTGCCTCTTTTACTTGACCAGGATCCTTTAATCTAGTAAACAAAGACACAAAACAAAAATACAATTTTAAATAAATCCAAAAATTTAAGGAATGCTGTCTAGACTATCCCAGCAATTTCAGGCACCTATGATTTCCATTTACAAACCAAGATAGGGCATGACAAGCTTATTATATGGCAAGGAGTATTGTTTGTCATTATCACTGATGCTAAATAACATTTAAAGAGAAACTGTATACTTTAGCAGCTGGACGGATGCCTGCAAATATATTTCAGCAACAACTGTAGTGCTGAAGGTTGTTAATTTCTGCCATTAGAATTCTGCAAATGTTTATGCCAAATTTTAAAAAAATGTAGTACACTCTGCAATAATAAAAAAACCTTCACATATTGATTGAACTTTCAAAAGAAAAACTTTGTTTAAGAATTAAAGGAGAACTAAAGTAAAAAAAATAATAAACAACAGTTAAAATACTTACCTTATACTGAGCCGATTGATTACATTCACAGCATGAGCTGTGCTGTAATTAGCCGGCTCCCGATGCTTCCCCCGATGCCACCTTCACAGTGCTGGGTGACTGAGAAGCCAGAGTGCAGCTCCTTCTTCTTGATACATCATTACGCTCATTGTGGAGAGCGTTCTCATTGGCCTCCGCAATGAACGTGATGATGTTTAAGCCATTTTCAACCTAGGTGAAAAAGGTGGGAGGAGCTTTGCGCTGGCTGGCACTCAGCTGTGATGCAGGGTTGCAGATTTTTTCCCATAATTGTTCAATAATATTTTCTGTACTTTGTAAACGGTTGGGTGTAAGCTATGAATTTCACACATAGTTCAGAATACTGAATATTATTGCTTTAACAAAGCCTCCATCTTGTCATGAGAATCAATTTCTAACAGCTTAACTGGCTTACAAGATTAAATTAAATGAAATCTATTTTTCAATGTTCCAAAGTATTAATTTTGTTTCTCTTAGATCATTTTTTTTAGCACTTTTAGGGCTAAATTTCTTCAAGGTTAACAGATTTTAGCATGCTTTGTTCTTATGAGAGCTCACGCTTTTAGGTGTCATACTTACATCTTCATTTGTAGTTTGATTGGAGCTGATTAAGTAAGTATGAAAGCCTGAAAGTCCAACAATAGACCAAACAGAAAAAAAACAGACCACTGCCTCCAGGACAGTGCTGCTAGTTAAGGAAAAATATTCAGATTTCAACAAAATATTAACAATATTTTTAATGATGTGAAAAATAAACACCTGGAATTCATGATCTGAAATTTTGTTTGTCTCAATTTCCCTACAAGTCTAGAATATGGTGTATGTAAACAGCAAAATAAGCACAGAACAGTGCAAATCTAAATATTTGGCAGTCTCTTTCAATGTGTATTTGTTAGAGTGAGGTAGTACTACATTTTACGCAAGGTTTGCTGTCTGGAATAGCCTCATTTTTAAGTTTTACTTTTGCATTTCCAACAGTTTCCTGCCTTTTAAGTAAGGGCTTGCTTTCTTCCAGTTCTACATCCAATCCATTCCAATAGAAACAAATCTGCATCTGATCCAAGCAGTAACCCATACTAAATGCTTGAACCATCTAGTGCCAAGTTAGAAAATTAAAATAAATCTGTGAGTTTAATAGTAGTCTCAGTTTCTTATAATGTAGGAAATTGCAAGACATCATTTGAATAAAAGGCATGTGAGTGACAAGAGTTTTCTTTCTATACTATATCAATTTTGGAAACTCTGGAAAATCAAGTTTATGATCTTAGCGACCTTAACATTCTGAAAATGGCCTTTTTGGAATAGGACAGAACAACAGATTAACACAATGCTAATATGAATTAATTGCTTTATACAATGACTCCAATCAAGACAAATTTTTACTGAGTTTGCTGCTTTTTAGGTGGCTAGCAAAATAAAGATTTCTAATGAGCTGTTTTTAACAGCAGAACTAACAAGAAAGGTACTGAAAAAATGATGTTACCATATGATCTGTTATTTATTACATTTAAGAAACACATTTAGTTCCATGTGAACTGCAGCCAATTTAAAAGGATATCTTGCAGGGCTGTCCTTTAAGGCATTAAGAAATCCGGTCTGCTGAGATCCTGGAGGAGGAAGTAAAAAAAGAAAAGAAATCCAACATAAAAAAATAATCAAATATGCAGAACTCATATATGCAATATCTTTCTTTCAGCTAAGATCATAAATGAAGCCACTAAATTCTTGCTGTTCCATAAAGGGGTTAATTTGCCAGCATTTCAATACTTCACAGATACTGTATGATCAAACAAACCTTAGGTCCATTACAAGTTTAATTAAGGTTCCCAAATGTATCATTCAGCAAATTTGTTAATTCTAATTAACTTAAAGGTACTATTATAGGAACAATCAGGTTGAATTTTAAAAAAACAACATTTTATTATGTATGCTTATTAACAACTTTTTGTAATTACGATTTATTGTCAATTTTTTTGAAAAAAAAAGTTAAAATTTTTTACCCGTAAACAAGTACTATACAGCACTTACGTGTTCCATTCCCCAGCCTTAAACAGCGCATCCTGAGCAGCAAAATACCTATCAGGAGCACGTTCCTTGCTGGCCGTGCTCCTACTGAAGCTCCACATCGCCCCTTCCTGGAACTGACAGGGAGAGCATGCATGTCATCCAGGGAGGACACATTGATGACATCCACACTCTCCCTGTCAGTTCTAGGAAGTGGCAATGTGGGGTTTCAGTAGGAGCGGGGCGAGCAAGGAATGCCCTCCTGATGGGTGTTCTCTTGCTCAGGATGCAGTAGAGTCGCTGGCATTGTTTAAGGCTGGGGAATGGAACACGGAAGTGCTATATAGCACTTCTTTACAGGTAACAGATTTAACTTTTTTAAAAAAATTGATAAATCGTAATGACAAAAAGTTTTTAAAAAGCATACATAATAATATACATACATCTTTTTTTTTTTAATTTGGCTTGACTGTTCTTTTAAAGATATATGTTGGCGTCCTGATGAATTATACTGTGCGTTAACCTACTACAGAAAACCTGCTGACTGAGTTAGTCTACTAAACAGGAACTCCTAGTCAGATAGTTTCTCACAGTAAAATGAAGAAAAGATGCATATTAGCAAGTCAAGAAGAGATAGAACATAAAGAACAGGTACAGGCCAGTCTATTCCCCGCTTAGTCAATAATGAGAAGTGAATCTGCAACTACTTTGGCAATGCCACTCGAATTGCAGCGAAGTAAATTCGACAGGTGAATTCACCCTTTAGTCAATTAGCCCCTTAGGGTGAAGAGCCCTGTAGATAAAGGAAATGATAAATACAAATTTTTTAAAGGACAGCAACTCAAAAATATTGCCCAAAATAAATGTACAATTATTATAAAATTTAACATGTGCTTAAAAAATCCAAATGGTGTGTACTAACCTGACTTTAAAACTGTGCTTTCTAAGGTACTACATGAATATGTTTTATCTAAAGCTCCACAGTCAGCAACGGTACTGGGTGGGGTATGTTTAACAAGCACACACATATGGTTGCTGTCAGTAAAGATATAATCAGACAGAAAGAAATACATTTCATACATTTAAAGAGAACATTTTAAAAAAGAATTTGAATAACTGCCATGCCAAGCCAAACACAAATATGTTTATTTCTCTGATGTTACTGGTCCCGTAAAAATATGCATAATCAGTACCACTCTCAGAAAATTTTATCCTTTTTTTTTGCATTGTGCAAACGATTGCTACATAACCAAAACAATTTGGAAACGAATAACTACATTGCTGAACTTCCTCAATTTAACAGTTTTTACTTGGAGTAAACAAATCTCTCATGATGTCAGTTACAAATAGGCAAAATGAGTCATAACATGAGTCAGAAGAGGAAAACACTCAGCTCAGGCTGCCAAGCTGGCTGTAAATCGGAAAAAATATTAAATAGAGAAAGCATAGTAAGCAAATGCTTAAAGAAATAGTTTTTTCACTGAGGATCATGTGTTTAATTGTTTCCATTAAATTACCTACCTTTTATATGTACTTTTTTTTTTTTTTTTCAGTAGTTCAATTTTTTATATTCAGGGACCAGACTGAGTTGAAAATTCTAGAAATATGTAGATACTTGCAGATGTACACTCTGTTAAATGCTGCTGAATTTTCTGTTTCTCAAAATGCTTACATTTTTTGGTCAATTAAAAATGATTTACAGAACAGTCAAAAAAATAATCCTGGTGGCTATACTGTCCTTTAAAAACAAACTCTTGAAAAAAAGTATTGAAGATTATTTTTGAAATATGGTAAAGCCTTTCCCTTGCCCACAACTTTTCTGTAGAACTCCTGAGGGGCGAAATTTATTAAACTGGGAAAAGCTGTTTGTGCTTTTCTGGGTTTAATAACTCGGGAGAAGGCTTTGAAGTTTCTCATGGTAAATATCGCGAGATTTGCCTCAAGCGATACTTGCCGTGAGAGACTTTTTTTTTATTGAATATATCCATGGAAAGGTGGCTATACTGTATGGCAACCCTTTCCATGGATATATATTCAATAAAAAAAAAAGTCTCTCACGGCAAGTATCACTTGAAGCAAATCTCGCAATACTTACCGCGAGAAACTTCAAAGCCTTCTCCAGATTAAACACAGAAAAGCACAAACGGCTTTTCCCAGTTTAATAAATTTCGCCCCAGCTGGAGTAAATAGTTTTTGTTTCTTTATGAATGCCTTTTTATTTTTAAATAAAAGTCTGTAGATTTAGAGCAGAAACGTTTCAGTGCTACCAGCAAGAGCTGAAGTTAATAAAATAAAGGAGTTTCAGCAGCAAAATGCTTACACAAGGACAAGATCTATATCAATCAGTAGCAGGTTAATGCACAGTATAATTCATCAGGATGCCAACATTTATCATCAAATGATGTCAGTTTATCTGGTTGAGCTTTAAGAGCAGTATATGTGCTTACATCTCCTCATACACCAGTGGTGGGCATTGTTTTTTTTGTCATGAGTGATTTGGTGAATGCTCATTTATCATTCACATTATACACTGTATGGTATTTTTGGCATTTCACTATTTACAATTTGGATATTTTGATAAGGCACTATTGGTGGCCATTTTTTGGGTGCTGTTTTCCCACAGTTATTTTTTTTGCTGTACATCATTTGACGATTGGGCGTTGAAGGTATATATTCCCAAAAAGAAGACCAGCACACATTATCTTTTGGCATTTGTTCTGGATTATTGTGTAGTTTAATCGTATTTATATGTTGGGACTTTTTTGTTTTATTGTTTGATTATTGTATTTATTATTTTTTTCTTTGTTCATTTCTATAATTTTTCATTTTTTTATTTATTATTTTCTCACTTATGTTTTGATTTGGTTTGAGCGCTGTTTTACATCGTTTCACATTTTTTGTAATGAACTTTTTTGAATTAGATCATCAGGCTGAATTTTTTTTAAAAATACATTTTATTATGCATGTATATTAACAACTTTTAGTAATTACAATTTAATATAAATTTTTTGGAAAAAAAAAGTTACATTTCTTACCTGTAAAGAAGTGCTATACAGCACTTCTGTGTTTCATTCCCCAGCCTATGGGGTATTGCTAACTATGGAAGTTAGCAATTCCCACCTAGTGCCAGATACATTTTATAATGTATTAATGCACATCATATAATACATGTATTAATTTCATATCTGGTTTCATTGCTCCTTTAAAGTAAAACATCCCCCCCCCCCCACCCAGCCAATTTATTTATTTATTTTCTACCCTATGAATACATAATATACTATTATCTACTCCTCAGATTACCATTGCCCAGAGAATAAAGTTTAAAAATATATTACAAATTCTGCAATCAGCTCCTTGGAGCAAAAAATAAGTTGTTTTCATATGCAAATGTGCTTTCTACCTAAACATACAGGGGGTTTATTCTCTAAAGTCCGAATTTGACCGTCGAATTCTCAAACAGCGGATTCCCATAGCAAATCCTTGACTATGAATAACCCATTGTAAAGTTGCGACAATTTTAAAGTTTCAACTGCGACAATATTTCCGTAGTAAAGTCGTGACTGCGACAATATTCCCATTAGAAAGACGCCACTGCAACAGTAGCAGTCTATTGTGGCTGTCTTTAGCTGGCGAATTCGCACCTCTACGTGACAATACGGACTTTAGAGAATAATCCCCACAGCATCCCCTCATTGAAAGGAACTAATTGTAACAACTGAAGCAGAGAATCTATTTGAACATACTTTCCTGGAAATTTGGGCGGCAATAGCAAGAAAACCATTTTATGTATATGTATTACATTTTATTTTATCCTTTTATAGTTTACAGTTCTTCTACTACAGTGCACATTCTCTTATAGAAGGTAAAAAATCTCTTTGTCAATCAGTCACAAAAAAGAAAATGAATATGATAGGATGTGTTCAACTTTTGAGTGGAACTAAAACAAAACAAAAGTCTTTATCCAAAAATACATGGTTTTACGTTACATTTTGACCCTACTGGATTTTGATTGTTCAAAAACTCATAAGCAGTGCAGTATATTGAAAGTGATAAAACCAGTTGTTGCATGTATTTTTTCCTTGGAAAGGGGGTAAAAACAGTTTTCCTTTAAGTTCCCATTTTTTAATTGTTCACATTACATACAGCCTAGTTAAAAGCAAAGTACAACTGCTGCTTATGAAATGGATAAATATAGCATGAATCACAAAACAAATGCTTTCCCAAAAAAAGGATTGCTGCATAAGGCCAGAGCAACACTAGCGCATACAAGTGTGTCGTTTAGCGAGTCGCAAAAAAAAAAAAAAAAATGAAACTGACCATACACTGTCAAACTCGCGTGAACATGCGACAGAACAACGAGCATTCAGATGTGCTAGTGTCCCCCTAGCCTAAGGATCCCAGTCTGTAGTACATGGAGGCAATTCAGTAACTGGCAATCTGAGCTGCATTTTGCTTATCTTTAAGAAAAGCTATGAAGACATGAGAGACTATATTCAATCTTTGCTAAATGGATTTTATTTGTATAGCTCCTAAGGCTAGGTTCACATTTGCGTTTTTATGTGCAGTGTATAAACAAAAAGTCACGCCGTGTAAACCTATAGGACTTCCTTCCGGCCACACTAGTGTATGAAGCACATACGCTGCATACAGAATGTTGCATGTCGCATTTTTGCCTGTGTATATATGCCATGGACAAAATGCGGCCAGACAGAAGGAGCCGCAAATGCCGTCAGGTAAGTAGAATAGAAATGTGCGTCTAGAAAATACACTGGAATGAAATACGCGGCGTGAACCTAGCCTAAACAAATGCAATCTCACCCAGAATTGCCGTTAATGGATTCAATCACAAAATTACAGGAACATGGTATCATTTACAGTGCAATCATTTTTCCACCAACTGTTCAAAGTCAAAATGGTGCTATATAAACTGGGAATCCCAACTTCTCTAATAAATGGCTGTACTGTCATATTATTCTTCATAAAAAACATTTAGAGGCAGGCTGTTATGCCTAATGTGGTCTATGTTCTTCTCTTCAAGAATTTTAACAGTTCTAAGTAGCAGCCCCAGACAACATGTGGCAATTTTAACTCTTCATTACCATCAGTAATATTTGCAGCAGTGATACACAGCAGCCAAAACACAGGACTGCCCCCAATATAATGCATAAGGCATTATAATCTTAGAATTGAAGGCATCTAATCATCTTTGGGAAACCGTTTAGCTAGCTATAATACTATATAAATTCTTGAATTTCATGAAGGTTCTCCTTTAAATAGTGAATTTTGATAACAAATGCTAATGCATCCATTATCTACACTGTCCAAATAAACTCATGTAAAATTAAAAGAATAAATGCAGAACAAATCAAACTGAGAATTCCGCAAATAAAAATTATGGTATTATCAATATACTTACGAAGAATGATGTGCGTGATAACAAATGCAAATATAAACACTGTCAGAAAGGACAGCGATAAAATGAACATGTAAAAAAATCGGTAGTTTCTTTTCCCCACGCAGTTTCCCACCCAGGGGCAGTGGTGATCAAAGCGCTCTGAAATGAGAGGCAGAACAAAACAAAAAAACAAATAAAATATGGCAAAGAATTAGTCAAGTATGAAAGACGCAAAGTGACAATGCCAACCAAGTACATTGATTCCAGATTTATCATGGCACTGTTTAGTTTCATACATGGGGCAAAAGTGTAAAGAAGTTAAACCTTACTGGAATGGTTTTCTCTCACTTAGTCTATTCTTATTCTATATCCACAACAAATATGTCTGGTGTTCAATGACAGGCTCATACAAATTAGGAAGAAGAAACATAAAGATATTTTAGAGATCTAGATAGCAAGTTTTATTTCAAGTAATATAAAAAATATATATATTAAAAATGGGGGTAAATGTTTCAGCCCTTCCTCTAGACCAGCGGTTCTCAACCTTTTCGGGGCGGCGATCCCCGGCGCTGACGTCACAGTGCCGCGCGTGATGACATTTCAGCCGAATGTCATCACGTACGCGCGTCACGTGGTGATGTTTTCAGCCAACGTCTCCCTGCAGGAACCCTTATAAGGAGGGTTCCTGCAGGCACTTCCGGGTGTCAGAGCGGTTCTCGACCCCAGTGGGACGGCCTCGCGACCCACAGGTTGAGAACCACTGCTCTAGACCAAAGCATGGACAAACAATCAGAACACCTTCATCTGAGAAATACAAATCTCACATATAGAAGCATATAGGTCAGTGACGGCTAACCTATGACACACAGAGACATTTTTGCTGACAGGTGTCACTGCACAGTTTGTGTTGTACTCTCATAGCAAATCTGCAACAATTTCCTATAGCAAAATCTGCGACAATTTCCTATAGCAAAATCTGTGACAATTTCCTATAGCATTACTGTGACAATTTCCTATAGCATTACTGTGACAATTTCCTATAGCATTACTGTGACAATTTTCCATTGTAATTCAGTGACAATTTGCCACTGAAAATCCTTGACAATTTTCCTGTTAAAGTCGCAACTGCAACAGAATTTTGACACACGGAGCGGGAAAGGTTAGCCATCACTGATATAGGAAGAAGAAAATAAACTGTAAATGATGTAAAAACAAACACGATTTAGCATTTCTTTTTGCCAATTTTTCACAGATGTATAAAATGCCACCTAGATACTTGTCTTTGTGCAAACCGTTTTTAAATTATACTCAAAAAATACATAATCAATTAGCATTGCTTTTCCTTAACGCCTACATTTGATTAAAGTGCACCCGTCAGCTCAGGATTATTACAGTTTTATAAAGTATGTGACTTTATAAACTGGGTTACAAATTATTATGCAAATTAGATTTAAGCGCCATAAGGTTTGAACTTTTTGTTTTTCCATAAAACTCAGAGGATATTATGTCTCAGGGCTCTCTGGATCACTATAATTAATCTCAGACACCTGTGATAATTAGTTTGCCAGGTGAGCTCAATGAAAGGAAAACTGCTGAAGAAGGATGTTCTACATTATTAAGCAGGCCACAGGTTTCAAACAATATGGGAAAGACAAAGGATTCCTCTGCTTCCGAAAAGCATCATATAGTGCAGTGCCTTGGAGAAGGTATGAAAACATTAGATATTTCACGAAAACTGAAGCGTGATCATTATACTGTGAAGAGATTTGTGGCTGATTCAGAGCAGACGGGTTTGTGCAGATACAGGCATAATGGGGAAGGTTTCTGCCAGACAAATTCATCAGATTAAGAGAGCGACTGCTAAAATACCATTACATAGCAGCAAACAGTTATTTGAAGCTGCTGGTGCCTCTGGAGTCTCACGAACCTCAAGGTGTGGGATCCTCCAGAGGCTTGCAGTTGTGCATAAACCTACTATTCGGCCATCCCTAACCACTGCTAAAAGGCAGAAACGGTTGCAGTGGGCACAGACATACATGAAGACTAATTTTCAAACAGTCTTGTTCACTGATTAATGCCGTGCAACCCTGGATAGTCCAGATGGATGGAGTAGTGGATGATTGGTGGATGCCACGACATCAAAACAAGGCTGTGACGTCAGCAAGGAGGTGGTGGAGTCATGTTTTGGGCTGGAATAATGGGGAGAGAGCTGGTAGGCCCCTTTAGAGTTCCTGAAGGTGTGAAAATAACCTCGGCAAAAGTATGTAGACTTTCTGACTGATCATTTTCTTTCATGGTACAAAAAGAAGTATCTACCTTCCATAACAAAATCATCTTCATGCATGACAATGCACCATCTCATGCTGTAAAGAATACCTCTGTGTCATTGGCTGCTATGGGCATAAAAGGGGAGAAACTCATGGTATAACCACCATCCTCCCCTGATCTCAGTCCTATTAAAAACCTTTGGAGTATCCTCAAGCAAAAGATCTAAGAGGGTGGGATGCAGTTCACGTCAAAACAGGAGCTCTGAGACGCTATTCTGACATCCTGCAAAGAAATTCAAGCAGAAACTCTCCAAAAACTCACAAGTTCAATGGATGCAAGAATTGTGAAGGTGATATCAAATAAGGGGTCCTATGTTAATATGTAACTTGGCCTGTTAAGATGTTTTTGACTGAAATAGCTTTTGGTTTTAGTAAATGTGACCACTTAATGCTGCAAATTCAAAGAATGACCATTTGCGGTTCTATACATTTATTTGAAAAAAATATTTTTATCATTGGGAGGTTTGTTCAATAAAATGTGATTTATACTTTAATGGTTCATGACTTAAAAATTATACTGACTATCATTTGCATTGACCATTTAGGAAAATCTGAGAAAAATATCACTTGTATAATAATTTGGAACACATTGTATTGTATCAAGTAATTGGGAACAAAAAAAATTTTGCATATTGAAAATACACTTACTTGAATCTTGTCCCAATTTGAAAGCAAGGAAGCTGACATTTTCTGCCTGACCTGCCACTCAAACACTACAGGAACGCCCC
>WMED01019948.1:0-12287 GCA_019650415.1 Pipa parva
AAGTGTTAACGAGCAGTTGGACAGGTGTACCTAATAAAGTGGCCGGTGAGTGTATATCTACATTAATAATATAACATGCATTACAATATATTCTTTGGCACGTTTTTGCAAAAACATTTTTACATGTTGCTGCTTTATCTATGTCAGGAGTGGCTTTTACTCTGTACCCTGACATGATGATTTAATGCTAATGATAAAAGCACATTAGTAATTCTCAAATGTCTTATCAAACTGTATCGAACCAGCCTTTGATACATAAATATTAGGATACTTATTTCCCCTTGAATATTATAGCAAGATATCATGTGGGGGATATTTAAAAAAGTCGGATAATATGGGGGATATATAAATATGAGACCCACCCATGTCTCTGGGAAATTATGGAATTAGCAGTGACAAGCAGTGCCATTAACAGTGAACCAGGAGCGGGGGAACCAACAGGCAATCCAATGCCGGTTTGCTCGGCAAGTTCTTAGTTACAAAGTGCGCACTGCAAAAACAAGCTATGGGAGTCAGATCACAATGGGACCATAGAGGGAAAACAAGAGTTGCTGGCCAGGACCGTTAGAATTGGACTGTCCTGCAGAATAGCAATGAGGTTATGAGTGAGTCATCAAACATCAAGTATTATGTGACATCAGAAAAGTCTTTCTTGTTTTATTTAGGCCCTTCCTAAGCTTCCAATTTAACCAACCTCTTCCCACCAGTGATCGCCCTACCTCCCTGTTGGTGGCAATAACAATGTTGCTATAACTATAAATTATTTCTACAGTTCATGTTTTCTTTGGCTGTTGCATATACAGATGAATAAAATGAGATTCTCTTTATAAACTGCATGTGTACAGATTTTCAAAAAACTTTGGGACAAGAAATAATTTATTGCTGGATATATTCTTTAATTGCTCTCTAAGTTCAATAAAGATGACACACAAAGTGTAAAATATCTCTGACAGCAAAAGACCAAAGGTGTCTTCTTTTTGCCGAATGAAATTTTGTTAGCATATGCTAGTTTGTGAATCTGAAACAAAGTTAAAAGGCTGACATCTCATGTCACAGAGAGCTCTGTTTCCTTGGTGATGTTCATTAATGTTTTCCCCTATTAGGCAACAAAACTTGTTCGTTATTCCAAGCGGCAAGAATTTTGTATAGTGATCTATAGTGTATTAAGGGGGTTTGTGTAATGGTGTTTGTATTAAGTAATAAAATATTTAACACATATGGGGTCCTATCTGGGGTGCCAAATGTAATAAATCAAAAATATATTCTTCATGGGACTGTGAAATTCCATATCTGCCTTTGTTTTGTTTCTGGTTGATGGTGTATAATTTAAATAACTTGACTATAAGTCTATGAGTAAAGACTTATTTATTAAAAGATAATAAAATAACAAAGGAAAGTAAAATAATTGGCAAAGTCTGCCCAATCTACAAGTATAAAGTTGTCTTCTAAAGGTCCTTTCTTAGTGATGTACAATACCTTTTCTCCATGTGTATACCACCTCTTATATACTAAAATGAAACTATTGTCTTATTCATGCACACCCAAACTCCACCCCTTATCACACCTCTGTAAACATAGGCAACCAATGAGTTATGATTCAATGGGTTTTAATCCTAGTTTCAGAGATATTCTCTTCCACAAGATGGCATCATTGCTCAAGAGGTTATTCCAGAGTCCTGACTGCTGTGGGTCAGCCAAAGTACCATTCGTTTTTTCCACCTGGGAGGAGACATATGAAATCATAGTAGTGATTTAGGCCTCATCTCCTTGAACACAGAGGGTTCAAAGCCTTCCTTCCTTTTATAGTTCCTGCATACTAATGAAGAATCTTCTCTGGCACTAAAAGAGTTAGGAACCATTGTTGTATGGATCTTTAAGAGTTAGGAGTTGTATTGTATTTGAGATACAAGTTGTCCTCCAACCAGTTTGATGCTTGGGTGTGAAAAGGTTTTTACTTGAGATGATTAGTTGATATGGTAATCCATAATATTCTACAGCTTAACCCCTTAGTTACTTGTCCATAAATCATATGTTGGAGTTCCAACTGTGTTATTAGGCAAGTGATTTCAGTGCACACAAATTAAATATTTACCTGTGTTTAGATAATGAAACAGTTGGAGGAGAATGTCTATGGTGACATTTCTCCTCACCCCAATTCTTTGGCCTTTAAAAAATGCATAGTTAATCATGACTGATTTCACCACCACAAATTTAAATTCAATATTAAAATTGTAGTTATCCATATACTGCTGGTATAGTCTGTTATCAGGGTTTTGGTAGTTAGTTAGTTCTGGAAAAAGTTTAGGGATAGACCCTCCACTTTGTTCAGTTTGTCACTTGTGACATCCTATATAAGTAGACCATTTACGCTTACTCGCGGGATTGAATCACTGTGGTTGTTACTGAGATGACACTTGTGGGAACTCCAGGGAGGTTATATACTCAGTGTAGAATGTTCTTTAATAAGACATTTTAGCAGCATGAGGAGAGTATGGGTAGCTTTTTGACCTAATGATTGGAGTTCCATAGTGAGGATGATAAAAGAGACTGTCAGTCAGATTCAATTTAATTATAATCTAATAAATAACCCTTAGTTTACTCTTGTTGGTCCATAGGAATGCTACTAAATACTCTTATTGGTTTAAATAACATTTTGTGTTATGTTCTTTTAAATAACTATCTAATCTACCCAGACTATGCCAGAATTTTATAGTCCTTAAAGTAAAGAACGATTCTCACACATAGCAATTGGCCATTAGATAAGTGATTGCTTGACAATTAGACACTTCACCATCTCCGCATATTCAGCAAACATCATTATCCTAATACTGTTTTTACACACCACTTTGTGTGTTTTCCTACAAAATCATGAGCAATTAGGACATCAGATGTTCAAGTGACACAATGGAGCCCTTCATGGCAGTGTTCCTGATGTCATTTTGCTTAGTAAAATTGACAAATAAATACCAACATGAGCTAGGGATTATCTGTTATCAATATGTAAGTAAAAACAATTGTTGTAATTTACAAACCTCTTCTTCTTCTTCAACAATGCCAGCTAACTAAATATGACAAAAAAGGTGATATGGTCTTCTTTATATGAGAACATTAGCTTATTAGATCCAGGGGTGATTCTTAAGGAGGATAGGGGAAATTATTACTGATCATTCTTTTATCCTCTAGCACTGCCCTTGTGGTGAGTAATTTACTGATTTCTTCTTCTCTTGACAAGCGCTGTAGTGTAGTTCACTTCCCGTTCCTGTATGTTTTGGTGAATTCTTGACAAGCGCTGTAGTGTAGTTCACTTCCCGTTCCTGTATGTTTTGGTGAATTCTTGACAAGCGCTGTAGTGTAGTTCACTTCCTGTTCCTGTATGTTTTGGTGAATTCTTGACAAGCGCTGTAGTGTAGTTCACTTCCCGTTCCTGTATGTTTGGTGAATTCTAATGTAAAACTGAATCATTCCTGGAACTGAGATGGAGTTCTCCTATAATGATAAATAGGTATAAATCCATGTGAAGATGTCATCACTTTGCTTCAATACGTCTATTTATGACAAGTTTACCACAATATGCCAGCAGTACTATTTAACTGACAATGCACAGAGAAATTACAATGTCATTTTTTTTCTCCATTGCAGCAAGAGTATGCTTAATAATGAATATGCAAAATTGACTTTCCTATAGAATGGGCATATTAGCAAACCACCATGAATTCATTTGGGGATAATAATTCACACTTTTATTAATAATTCCCTAAAATGTTTTGACACTTTGATAGAATTACATTATATAAAAGTTGTCTATGTAGGGACCGGCAAGATTTCTCTTAGTATATTTAAGGTTCTGATGTAGTAATTTGGAAACAACAAAAAAAAGCCGATGGCAACTTGAAACAAAGTAGAAAAAATGTGTAAAACAGCTAGAATGTCTATCAAATTAAAAGTGCAAAGTCTGATTTTAAAGAGTGTTGTTCCATAATCCTCTTAATCATATAACACCAAGGATAAAACAGTGCTACTTTCTCTCTTTGTTAGATAACCCATAGGTTTACACGCTATTACCAGTGTTTGTTGCTAGGTTCATTATCTTTTCCTACAAAAAGTAAAATTTAAAGCAAGTGGAAACTTGTCTAATGATGCTACTAACAACATTAAGCTTCCCAGCTTATTATACTCCCGGAAATGTTTGATCTGATTATTCCTTCTATCCTGTTTTGTTATTTGAAAATGTCATTTGTTTAATTCAACAAAGCTCCAATAATGTGTAATGTTATTAAGGGTTATTTAAACTCCTATAATATATTAGCTTGTATAGTAGGAGATAGCTGGAAAACTACTACATGAAAAGTAGAAACCTCATAATATCAAAAGTGCATATATAAAATTTCATGGGAATTCTCCATAAACTCAGATAACTTAGGGGTGCTCCAGGTGTCTGGGACTGTGATACAGAACACAGGAAGCTTCTAATACTTTAAGTAACCATACTGTGCTGTATTGATTACCAATTGCTTGTTGTCTTCCCCAGACTGACGATCTGCTTTAAATATTAAAGTAATCTTTATTTTGACAAGTAAAATGCAGTTAGGTTGAGTTTCATTAGGGTACAAAATTTTTGTATTCAAGAATTTGAGTGCATACACAGTATTTGCAAAGTCCCCCGACTTCTACTTGTCTTTTCTACTTAACAGACTGTTACACAGAGCCATCTTTGGAAACCACTTGCCAGGACTGGCCTTTTCTTTTTAAAGCCTTTTGTCTTTTTGACCTATATCTCTGGAATTATGCATCCACAGTCTTTAAATGATTACAAAAGCAAAAATTCCTAACTCTTGGAGCAATGGCACTCCTTTTACATTTTTAATTTGCTTAATTTATGCCTAAATATTATTTTATGCTTCTGATTGCCACATAATCATATAACCCAGCACTTTTGTTTACTACACTTATTACCTTCCTATTTGTGTATGTAGGTCTCCATGCTGTTTAAAGTGTAAGCTTTAAGGGGCAGGGATCTCCATTCTCTTGTCTCAGTCATCGGCTGGCTGTTAAGCAGTGATGTATCTTCTTGATTCTATGATTGTAATTAACTTCACTTATCTGTCTCTATATAGCTTTCCCAACTTTAATGTCCAACAGGACATTGCGGCAGACAGTCTTCAGTGAAATTAGAGTTAAAGACAAATCAGTTTCCAGGTATGAAAGGCTTAAGAGTGTAGCTTAGTAAAGTTATTTGTATATAATAAGTAAAATTCAGTTTCATTTACTTCAGCTTTAAACATGGAGAATTAATTATTTCCACAGTGTTTTGATTAATTTAGAAACCTACATACCAAGATATGAACTTACAGGATTTATTCTGTTCTTACAAATAAAATTTACTGGCAGAACACATGGTTTAATCTTTTTTTTATTTTCATAAAAATATTATATTATTTAACTTGAAGTACTTTTCCAATAAATGATTATCTTATTTATTATACTTTACTATAAAACCTCTTTGCCATTTCCAAATGCCAGTGTTGCAATATTTCTTTTCTAATTAAATCTTGAGCAAAAGTAACAAAAAAGATTTTATCATGAAAAGAAAACTAGAAACTGACTTCCAGTTGCCCTGAACTTCCTACAATATTAATTTTGCTTACGGTGTCCCTAATGGTTCACCTCCTGCAGTGTAAGCATAACCTGGTGTCAGTTCTAATCTTGCTTTTTAACAGCTGGAAGTTTCTGGACAGTACAGTCTTGATCAGAGATGCCATATGCTGCTGAGTGAATACACGTTCCTGGTATGTTTCTTTTCATACCACACAGCTGTCATTCTTTTACTAGAAATTCTTTGCCTGTAGAGTTCATTATTTGACTTGCACAGGTGCTTCTATCCTGGAAAATTACATCCAAATGGATAAAAGATAGTGGAATCCATATAAAAACAATACAAAATCACAACTAAGGGATATATCTATCAAAGTGCAAATTGTCACAAAATTGCATTATTTCATAAAAATGGAACAGTTCACAGACTTTTTACATGTTCAGCAAAGATTGTTCTTTTCTGAGGTGTAAATTTTTGTACAGTGTGTGACATTACATGTCATCTACTTATGCCCCACCTACATCTAATCCATGCAAATGCAACAGCCATTCAGGTTTTTCTTCATGTTTTGAAGTGACAATTCACCAAGGCCACACTGGAGATTCACTGGAGGCCACGCTGAATATATGGAGATTACTTTGGCGAAGTGCTGAACTGGGGCGGTTAACAGCAGGGTTCTTGTTAGTATTCTTGTGACATTTAAGTCAAAATGCTTAAAAAATGTGGCAAGCAAATGACAACACGAGCTAGGTATTGACTGGCTTTGAAATGAATGCAGAAAAAAATTGTATTTCCCAGCTATACTGGTCACCAAAACATGACAAAATTGTGAAATAATGGTAATTTCTTCAAAAAAAATTCATGCATATTGCCAGTAAGTTTCCATTAACCTAGAATAAGATAGTTATGGTAGCATTTTCTCTTTTAAACAGATCCATTTAAAGATGACATAAATTGGCTACAAAACACCACCAACTATTTGACTGATAATTACTTTGTGACACTATACAAAAATATGCCCCATCGCAGTGTCGGTTTATTAAATAGTGAATACTGTATGCACAACTGATTTATATATACTAATTTAATTAGTGGATGAGAATTTATTACTTGATAAACACAACTCCAAGGCAGCTATTGACCAAAGTCCAAATTGTCACATAAAAGTGTGAATTCGCCAGCTAGTCACACACTACCCAACAGATGGCTCCTGTTGCAGTCGCAACTTTACTGTGGGAATATTGTTGCAATCGTGACTTTGCTATAGTCTCAGTTGGGACTTTACTATGGGAATCCACTGTTTAGTCATTAAGAAGTAGACAATCGGGGTCTAGCCACCTGAAGTGATGAGAATTCACTTCGATAGTCAAATTCTCACTTTAGTCAACAACCCCCCCAAGTGTCAAAAAAATATAATGGGTTCAGTTACCATTTTTACTAACACTGCTAATTTTTTTATAAGGAGATCCTACTACCATATCAGTGATCATGGAAAAGAGAGAAATGCAAGGTAACCATGGTTAAGAAGGGGTTTTTAGGCCCAGTATACTTTCCTTACAATGCCTAATATTTGGAAGCTGAAAATTTTGGATATACCATTCCAAAGCCATAGACTTTAACATTACTTGGGGTCCCTTTTGGGGCGCTCTGCTCCTCTGAGGTTTTTTTTTTTTTTTTTAAATGTTTTAGAAAAACTGAATAAAATTAAAAATACAGTCAAAAAGCAAGGCACATAAGCCAAATTTGACTAAACCCCAGTAGCGCTCAGTTCACCTAAAATATTAAGCTAGTATGAGGCTTCCAAAGGGTCACTTGCAGGGATTAGATAAAACTTGCTATGATCATGAAATCCATAGCCCATTTATTTATTGCTGATTTTTCTCCGGCATTCACTGGTCTAAAATATGTGAAAGTGTGGTAGTTTGCAAGTTTTTTTTTCAATACATTTACATAAACTATGTTGGCTTCTAAAACCCTAAGCATAAATTTGTATTATTTAAAGTTCAACTAAAATAAGGGCAGAACTACTTGAACAGAATAAAAGATCTCATGAAGCCAGTCCACTCAGAAGCACAATATGGATACTAAACTTTATAAGAATCAGTTTTCTCCTTTAGTGAACCAAGTCTTTATTCCAGTGCTACATTTTCACTTATAAAGGCTATATTACCTGTATGATTATATCTGATGAAGAGTTGTAGGTATCTTGTCTTCCTCTCAATATAGTTTAGGGAAATACAGCTATAAAAACAGAACTAAGTACGGTAAAGACTTTTCCAAATATGTTTTAAATTAAAGTGAACAGATACATTACTACCCATTCTACAAGACATTTTTAGCGATAGTATTTGAAAGCATTGGTGCTTTGATTGTAAAAGACCTGCATTCAGCAGAACGGAAAACTCAAATGCAATGGATCCCGTATACATTACTTCCATGAAAATCTATTCATCATTAGGTTTTCAGTTTTATAAAGATCTGTGCTCAGTACCCCTGACAATTGCCAAAGTGGTCTGAAATATCCCAAATAACCCTATCTTACACAAATAACAGAGCAGTAAACTGCATTAAAACAATAAGTACATATCTATATAGCTGCTTGCATTCTACTGATCTTTTATGACACACAATCAAAATAGTACTATAGAGAAGAAAATAAATAGAGCACATATAAATATTTGGGCAAAATTTAATAAACTCAAAATGGCGGATTTCACCTTTTCGAATTTATTCCCTGTACATCTCGGCTGTTCAATTGGTGAAAATCAATCAATATTTTCTGATCAATTTTATCGATCGATGCTTTTAGATCTGATTTTTTGATGTAAAGGTAGCCATACTACTAATGTAAAGTGTGGCTATCTTTCCATCAAAAAATGTTATCAAAAAGTATAGTTTGAGAAAATCAATTGAAAAATATCGATCGATTTTTACCAATCAAACAGCCAAGATGTACTCAGGATAAACTCAAAAAGGCTGAAATCCGCCTTTTTTAAGTTTATTACATTTCACCCTATGTTAACTTGTGTCCCATTCATAAGCAAACAGCAACAGATTCAGCAAAAAACTGCAAAGAATATTGACATGTAATGTCCCAATTAAAGGATTACTGTTTTGAAGCAAGGCAAAGTTAAAGTCAGTTATCAAAAATGTTAATGTTCATGTTTCATTTTTTACAGCCAAAGAAATAAGCAACAAACCAGTTAAAACTTAAGTGTCTTTTACAAACTCTAATGGTCATTGACAAAATAACTAAAAGCTGTGTTTTCTCGCATAAATATGTTCCAGGATCCCCTTACCTACCTCCCTCCCTCCCCATTGGAATACAGCATAAATATGTGGTGAGTCAGCATTGACTTCTGAACCCCATTATTCATACACAGCCCCATAGTGGTACCACCAGCAACCAAGTTTAACAAAAAAAAAAAAAAAACACTTTTGTAAAGGTAGCCTTTAATACTAATGTAACGTATGGCTACTTTTTTATCGAAAAATCAGATAAAAAACTTGATGGGTAAACTCGCAGGATAATCTCGACTGATAATCTCATGGGATAAACTCAAAAAAACTAATCTCAGTCCTTTCGAGTTTATTACATTTTGCCCTTATACCCTTTTCTCTTGCTGCTACACATCTCTGGAATTCTATACCTCTGCCAAGTACAGTCCCTCAGTATTTTCAAAACTAAACTAAAAATCCTACCTTATTAATTTTATTGTTTATCCTTATGAATGCTCACTTCACTTAGTTCTCTCCTATCTGTGTATGTAGTTTTCCTCCCATTTAGATTATAAAGTATAATAGATGGGGAAGGCTGGCTATGCACAGAAGTCCTTGCCTAGTGAATTTGAGGGTTTGCTTTGCAAAACTGAATCTCCAGGTAGAACCTAGCAAATGTTTGAGAATACCTCCAAACTGAACAATACAGCAGCTCCACATCTTATATAAAAATGTCTATATGCAAAGTAGGACAGTTCTGTATACGATTTATTACAGTGTATCTCAATCACCAAGCCACAGATTAAATCAAAATCAATGCCTTACTTTAAATCAATCTTGCAATTAATAAAGATTAGTTATTATGAAACAATTATGTGGCATAATGATATTAACATTTAAACATTAAAGTACTGGTCTTATGATGGTAACTGTTGGCCTTTTTAAATGCCAGTCAATTCTAACACAATCTTAATTGTCTCCTGATCACATATCCACTGCCTCTCTGCTTGATTATTGCATGCAGGATTTCCAACAGTCACTGAATTTACTTTTATGCGCCCTGATCAGTGAAATTATGAGCCTGTTAAGCAAAGACAAGAAAGTATAGTTGATATCATTTATTGGCTAATGGAATAGATGGTAAATGCAAGCTTTCAAGGCTCCTAAGGCCTCTTCATCAGGCAATAATATGGAAATGAGAATGACAATTTTATACAGAAACTGGTACATCATAGCAAAATGTTATATTCTCTGCAGTGTTGTAGGACTGTGATTCATGGGGAATCCCAAAAACTCTCATTCTTCAACTCTGATTTGCATATAAAACATTTACAATATTATATTTTTTATATTGTCAATTGGAATTATTTTTTAATCAGGTTTTTTTCTATCACGTTTGCCCTATCACATATGCAAAACAGTAACAGATTTTGGGCAAAATTTACAAGAAATCGATTTTTTTTTTAATGTTAAAATGGCCCTTAGATCGGAAGATTTCAATCGATATTTTTAGATTTTTTTTCCAATCAAAACATTTCAATTGAATTATTTTGATAGTTTTTTTTTATTCATGGAAAAGTAGCCATATTTTACATAAATACCTCTGCAGCTTTTCCATTGGGGAAAAAAATGATCAAAACAATTAGATTGAAATGTTTTTAGATTAGAAAAAAATTGATTAAAAAAAAAATCGATCAAAATCCTCCGATCTAAGGGCCATTTTTACATCGAAAAAAAAATTGAGGTCGAAAATGACCTTTTTGATCTTTGTAAATTTTGTTAACATGGTTACTGGAAATATAGGTCCCCCTTAAACAGATTACCTTACGTTCTCTTTATTTATTTAGAATTTTGTTTCTTACATGTGTATAGTAACTCACTATCATTTAGTTATTTTTATTACAGTATATTTTCACTTTCTTCTTTTCTTGGTTATGATAGGTTCCTTATGTGGTAAAAGGTTACTACAGCAAGTAACCTATTATATTTGCTTTTAGGCATACTGTATACATATTTTAATAGGAAATATCACCTTAAGGGAGAAATTTATAAAAAGCGAAATTTAAATTCCGCTCGCATGTGCGGAATTTTTACCGCACGAACGGAAATCGATTGAAATTCTGCACGTGCGATCGGAAATCGATCGAGATTCTGCACGTGCGATCGGAAATTGATCGAAATTCCGCACGTGCGGTAAAAATTACGTATTTAATAAATTTCACCCTAAGTTTCTTATTATTAATAAGTCATTTCAGATGAAATATTTTTACTGGTATGAAGCCAATAATGGCCATATTTATGGTTTATTTACTTGTACAGAGCTATTTTATACCTTTGTATTTACTAATATTAAATGTCAGCTCCTATTTAAATTTCTACAGCCTGAATCAGCTGAGGACTCCGTGAAACTATGGTATAACTTGCATGGACTCTATAACTCTCTCTAAAACACTTATTTGTCTTTAAATTAAATAGAAAACTGTCAGACGACATCCCTTTAGTCCATTAGTAGAATAGTACTGTGATAATTATTCACTGATCATGCCTTTTCCAGTTTTTATTACATGTGTTTTAAAAACCAAGATCCTTTGGTTTATACAATATACTTGTACTGTAAAAAAATAGCATTGTAAATAATCAATCATGTGGTAATGTGTCAAATGTCTTTGCAAAAGCAAAGTATGTGCCAACCATTTTACTTCTAGGGTCAACCTTTACTATTACTATTTAGTATGCAGAATATGTTCTCCGAACAAGAAATATTATCCCAATTATACATGTCAAATCTGTGTCAGTTATGATGATCACAGCAAAAAGGAGTCACCTTCCTATTTTAACTTGAATTCACCTTCTTTTCATTGGCTTCTTTTTAGACCCAGATGCACCTTACTGACTGATAACACAGATAAATGGAGACATGCAATATATACCCCTTTTACACTCAAGTAGTTGCAAGAATGCATCCTCCTACTTTGTCAGGGTAACAAAAGATAATATAATTCATAAATCCCCAAGAGATATACTGCATATGCAGACAGTGACTTTTTTTGTGAGCAGGTTAATTAAAGCCTGAAACAGTGTAGATTATGAAATAGTACATAATTGGCAGGTATGATGGACAGATCATTCATAAGTCTACATATGGTATGGTGGACATAAATGTGCTCC
Organism: Pipa parva; assembly: GCA_019650415.1. Lineage (NCBI taxonomy): Eukaryota > Metazoa > Chordata > Amphibia > Anura > Pipidae > Pipa > Pipa parva. Next base: position 11,981 of record WMED01019948.1, read on the forward strand.
TTCAGGTCCTTCATCCAATTTATATTTTACCACAATGGCTAAACATTATTTTAAAAAAAAATTCATAGTACTTGCTATGGTGATGTTTGGCTTCAAGATGACTGTGATCAATGAAATAGCCATGACTGTACAGCATTGTAAGAAAAATCTGGAGCTGACAGAATTAGTAAAACAAGAAGGAATATTCTAGTATATCAGAAACAATAGTATAATATAACTGATTGCAAATAAGTCTAATAATCAGCTAAAGATTCAGAGCCGAATTCATTATAGTCTGAAGTGAGGTGCGGAGTGTTCTCCTCACTTC
>WMED01019949.1:0-12287 GCA_019650415.1 Pipa parva
GCATAACAGTCTGTGCGAAGTGATGTGAAGGATCCGGAGATCATTTCGCACATTGTTGAATTACCCCCTAGCTGTTTCAGTTGGCCATTTGACACATCTTTTTCTATTTGTAAATACATTTTGTTAATCCTTTAAGTTTAAGGGGGTAATTCAGCATAGTGCGAACTTACCTCCCGATCCTTTGCATGAGCTCGCAGAGACTGTTACACACTCGCTGATGTCCTACATACGGACATCAGTGAACGCTTTACAGGTATTCCAGTCTCATGAGGCAACTGAAATGGTCTCGCAAAGACTGGAATACCTTTAAAGCGTTCTCTGATGTCCACGTGTAGGACATCAGCGAGCGCGTAACAGTCTCTGCAAGCTGATGTGAAGGATTGAGAGGTAAGTTCGCACTATGCTGAATTACTCCCTAAATTCCAGATGACATTTTTTGTGGAGCAAACTCAGGAGCATTTTGTATCTTCAGTTTTTAGTTTCTATTTTGACATAATTCAACAAAACATTGAAACAGGTTTTACAATATATTGGAAATCGACTTCTATGCCATGATCATTATTCATACAAGACATTGGTAATATTTATTTAATCATTTTAAAATGATTATACATTAAAATATCAAAATTGACATTTTTCTCACCTCAGGAACTAAAAGTGATTGCTAGAAATAAGCAAGTGCTATTATTCAGTGCTGATTGGGTGGTAGGTGGCAAGACAATTGGAAGGCAGAATGAGATGTCAATCAGTAATGGGGGAGCAGCACACCTCTCCATTACTCCTGGAGGTGAAATTTATTAAACTCTGAAAAGCTCGTTTTCGCTTTTCTGAGTTTATTAATTGGGTGAACACCCGGAAGTTTCGCACGGTATGTATCGCAAGATTTGTTTCGATCGATACTTACTGAGGGAAACATTTACCATTGAATATATCCACGGAAAGGGTAGCCATACTTTACATTAGTATAGTAAGGTTACCTTTCCATGGAGATATTCAATATATAAAGTTTTTCTCGGTAAGTATCGAATGAAACAAATACTGCAAGAAGTTTCCGGGTGTTCGCCCGATTAAACTCAGAAAAGCTGAAATGAGCTTTTCCAAGTTTAATAAATCTTGCCCAGATGCTGACTCACTTAGTTCCAAATAATATTTCTGGGTAAAATGTGGTAAATAAGTAAATATTTCAAATGCACATATTAAAACAAAGTTTTATTTTCCAGGAAGAACAAGTTACCTGTTTTTTCTCTTTTGAAATTTTTCATTTTAGTGTGGATTTCTTTCTTAGGGCTTAGGTCTTTTAGTAGCAGATAAGCATCCAGCTAAAAGAAAAGGAAGGGTGCAAAAAGAGACCTTCAAGATCATAATTAACCCACACACCTAAAACTTAACTTGTATTCTTATCCAGTTAAAATCTAACAGTGTAGTTAAGTGCCTTATAGTGATAATACATGAGTAATTATAATAAAATTGACCTAGACAGTAAGCAGATTCATGGTTGCATTTAGCTAAATTGCTACTGTTATTCAAGTATATGATATCATAGGCACTTATGGTGCTATAAACTCTCAGTTGTACAGCTTTGCTAACTAGGAAAAAACAGAAAACAATATAACATACCGCAACCCACCTCCCTAGGAGTATAAACTAGTAGCACTGGAAATAGTAGGGTGCAGAGTTTATTATGCGATGAATCTTCAAGAGAGAGAGGGAGAAAAAAAAATCTGCAACAGCATAGCTAACCCGCACACCCAAAACGTAACTTTTATTCTTAAAATCAAGTAGTGTATAGAAATGTCTTATTGTGATAATACACAAGTAGTTATAGTAAAGAAAAAGCACTCACAAATGCTATAGAAACTGGATTGTCCAGATTATAGTTAATGCACAGAATCAGTGTGTATTATAGGTCTAAATCCCTTCCCCCATGCAGCTTAATATACAAGCAGTAAGTATAAGTGGCGGAAGAGAACCTAGTCCTTATTAAGCCTATGAGATATACGCTTATCTTAAAGGCCAATAGGGACCATTATGTAAGATGGTAGCTATGATAAATTATAACCTAGACTCCTACTTCGCCCTACCCTTCCCTATAGGTACTGACCAGCTTTTCTGTGGTTCCCTCTCATCAACCTGTATGGGAGAGAAAGTAAGCACTTAAAAGTGCTAAAGGTAGAGCATTAAAAAATGATTTTGAAGTGCATCAAAGCCAGTGTAGCACTAGAAAGTGCTATATGAAGTAAGCCTGAAAAGCACTGAAAAGTGCTAAATAACAGACTGTATGCAGAGGCTGGGTAGCACTCAAAACTGCTACGCATGGGAGTAAATGAGGGATAACACTCAAAACTGCTATGTGTGGAGAAACGTAAAGAAGCACTTCACTCCAGATAAGCCCATTCACACAGGCTTATTATTTACAGGCTTTTGTGCAACCAGTTATTCGTGTTGTATTTAAATTTTAAAAAAATGTGCAAACTGTGTGCTGAATGGATGTAAACTCACCCAAATATGCATTCATTACAAAGTTTATAATTGATTTAGACACCATTTTTATGCTGTGTTGAGCTACGTGTGTCTGTACAGGGTACAAAAGGATGAAGGTACCTTTCCTGCACACCTTATAATCTAAATGGGAGAACACAAACGAGTCCCTCAATGTATAAAATATGACTAAGTTAAAAAATTATTTGCTTATTCTTCGTTTATATTTATTATTCATTATTCGCTTATATTTCACTTTCCGGAGCTTCAATTTGTACAGGACAGTTCTTATTATAGACACTCTAAGAGATGTAGTTTTGCCTAAAAATGTAGTTATCTAAAAAGGATTATGGGTAATATGTTTAGCAAATATTAGCTTGAGAACAGGTTAGAATACATTGTCTTTGTAGACAGCATTTTAAATGAACAGAATTATATGCTATATGCAATTTCTCTTAGCCAGACAACCTCTACTGTTATATAAAATATTTTACTAGAAATATATCAAGAAAAATATAGGCTCATACATGTGTCCACAGCTCATTATTCGCTTCTGGTCCCAAATGCTAGAGTCCTACAAGTGCTAATGCAGATCCTCAATGATTTACAGGTGAAGCAGGTAGTCATGGTTACTGATTTACTGTCATAGTCAACTGCAGCTCCTGATTGACTGACAACATTAAAAAAAAAATTCTAGTGCAGGTAATTAAGTTTCCAGATTCTGTATTAATCCCAATAAAATAATTGACAATCACAGTATTCTATCACTCCTCATTGGGCTTTTCAGCAACACAAAATTCCTGGCAGCTGCCTGGAGGACATTTGTTCTAATTAACTAAAAATAGAACCCAGAACAAAGAAGTGTTCATTAAAATAAAATGTATATAATGCATATAATAATGACATTTAATGTGTCAATGAACACTATGGAAATTACTAATATACAGTTAGCTGATATTAGAATTAAGTGATGATCAGCTAGGTAATGATAGATATAAAGTAGCAGTTGGAACCATGTCATTACAATGGAAACAAAAACGCTGTCAGTCAAGGCCAATTCTACTTAAGCAACCACATTCAGTCTAAGATGAATCCAGAGTTAGAAGAAAATACCTCTGAAGCTATTGTCTGTTTGCTGAAAAGTGGAAGTTCTTCCTTGAGTCCAACTGGCAATTAGTCTTCACCCCTGGATGATCCTCCCTAAAATCAACCTAATCTTGCCATCGACACAGTGTGTTTGGGGAGACATGGCTTGTCAACACGTCCTCTGGGGTAACATCACATTGAATAGAACCCCACAGGCCATGTTTACATGTTCCTCTTATATATTAAAATAATCATATCAACCTTAACTGTCTTTTCTCCACATTCAACAAAACATCATTATGCTCTCTTTCTAAAGTTGATTTCCAATTCAATAAGTTACTAGGTCTATCCTTCACCTATTCTAGTTCCTTTATGTCTTCTTTTTATTAACATTCAGGGCAAATTCATCAAAGTGAGAATTCGAATGTCATAGTGAATTTGCAGCACTTCGAGTCTGATAGTCATGAATCTTCTACTCCTTATTCACACTGGTAGATTCCCTTAGCAAAGAAGCAAATAGTGTCGTAAATAGCACCAGATGCACAGTCATTTGAACAGAAAGTTGTAGTATGCTGAGTGCTGCGCTGTGAGGAGATTACACCAGTGTAGTGTAGTGATGTCAGATTCCCAATTTCCCATTAACTGTATTAAGTGAATAATACTTAATCATCCCTTTTTATGTCACCCTATCCTTTTTGAATGACCAGTCATGTAACACTAACTCAGAGCCCAACCATCAACAACCTACTTCACCACTTTGATCTTCCAAATCTGGAGCAGTATGCCTTGCCAATTTCACCACTTTGACAGAGTTTGATGCTTGATGAATTGCTGAATTACATGTTCACGTGCACACAAGGGTAATTCAGCAAAGTCCGAACTCACCTCGCAATCCTTTGATTCACTTCGGGAAAACTGTTATGCGCTCGCTTCTCTCCTACACCCGGACATCACCGAATGCTTTAAAGTTATTCCAGTCTTGGTGAGGCAACTCGAGTGGTCGCGAGGTGAGGCAAATCTCAAGGATTCAACTCCAGTACCTTTAAAGCATTCGGTGATGTCCACATGGAGGAGAGAAGCAAACGCATAACAGTTTTGCCAAGGTGAATCGAAGGATCATGAGGTGAGTTCGGACTTTGCTGAATTACCCCCAAAGTGATTAGAATAGCTCCATATGTCCACTTCCATCAGAAACATTTGAATTAGACACAAATTTGCCACATCATAGTGTTTGCTAGAGAAAAAGTTGGAGAAGTGGCAAATGGATTTAAATTCTGACCTTTATGCGACTGTTTAAACTTTTATGAATCAGCCCCTAGGCTAATCTCACCTGCTACTTACAGTAGGTATGATTATTGACAATCTTTTGATAATACTTTTTTCTTTCATTCTGAATGACAGGTAACTATTTTCATTTTATATTGTATGTAAAAAACAATTAAAAGCAGAATTTATATACGTCTTTGCTTATACATTAGCCAAAATTTATTGCAATACTAAAAAATGTGAATGGAGCATAAAAACAAGAGATACTATAGCTTTACATGATCTATACCATGCGAGTGATGGTTTATTACAGATTACCATAATATTCACAACAGATTGAAATGCTTTAAAAGTGCTTCACTTGCAAAAGAGAGAGTATACACAGAACAGAGACAGATTTTATATGTTCAGTATTCTTTACTTTCATGTCAAGGTTTGTTAAATCCCAATTCATTTCTGCAATACTGCAGTGATTTATCAACTGTAGATATCATCCCCCAAAAAAAAACATTTTTCACATAAGTACTTTGAGACAAGCTTTTAGATAACAGAAATATAGTTGTCATCCCATAGTAAATTGTCTCAGTACTATGGCCTAACTTTAAAATGTTTTATCTTTCAGCTGGATATCCTGTATCAGTTCAATAGCAGGAAAAGAAAATCAGAAATTGTATCAAGTAGAAATGAAGAAATATGGAGTTAACTTTTCTAAAAACCATTAAAATCCACAGAATGAATATTAGTTTGCTCTTGAGGCATCTTGATATTTGGGCTGCAATTGTAACACAAAACATAAGTATGTTTTTTATTTGTGCTCTTTATAAATCGAAGACTACAAATCATATAAGCAAGCATTAGCTTCAAAATATCATGCATTAGCTTTCAAATAAAGAGTTTGAAAAAGGCCAAGTTATCAAAGAAATGGATAAAGAGATGCTCACAGGCAATTGGTCGAGGCACTGTTTATAGCAGTATGCTGTAAATGTAAGTAAGCAGTAAGTCTGGAAGATCAGAGTCTGAAACTTACATTGAAAGTATAGCACTGATAGCAGCACAGGTTCAATTACTATCAACCCCCTTCATCACTTTGAGCAGCATGCAAATTTCACAGCTTCATGAATTGGTGAGTTATGTGTGCACTTTCATGCAAGGTGGTGAAAATACCTAGCCGCTCCATAACCCCAGCCTTTACTGGATTGTAGGAGGCAAGCATAGGTGTGCGCACAGGGTGTGCCTGGTGTGCCCGGGCAAACCCTAATGGCAGCACGCAGGATGATACACCGCATATAAAAATGCCAGTGTAAACCTACCCTTAAGATTTTTTTCTTTAGGGGCACACCCTAATGAAATGGACTACGCACACCTATGGAGGCACGTGCTGTGATAGGGATTATCCTTAAGTTTATTGTCTAGTGTGGCAGAGAGAAACATTTAAATAAATGTTAGGTTTCATAGGATCCATACATTATAAATGGTAGGGATGAAGGTTGATACTCTTATTCAATGAATTATTTTTGTAGGAGAAGCAGAGATTTCCCAACAGTTTTATTCACAGTGAAATGTACTTGGCTCTACTTCTTTACTGTCTTGCTCATGGGTAATGGCATATTTTACAGCATGAAAAGAAAGTTTATATTTTTTTCCCCATCTTATAACAGACAGATGTATCATGGGAAAAAGTATAGCCATTTGTGTATCTGATGGTCATGCTTTCCAATATCTGAATAGCAGGGGAAAACATGACAGTCTGATATCAGTAAACCATTACATACTCTTTGCCAGTGACAGATTTGTCTGTGGTAAGTTACAAAGCAGATTTAAACTTGCTTAAGTATGCTACAAACTGTAAAGAATGGGGTTGCAGTTCAACTACACTGATTCCATTTCCATATTTTCTGGACCCACGGTACACTCTGAAATAATTTTACATAGCATATTTTTTCCCTTTAATATGTTTGCAATGTTTTGGGGAAGCTTAAATTCAGTGCATCTTATGATCCAAAAAATACTGTAGTTACCATAGTGAACTGACATAATTATCATTAAAGAACATGGAAGATAATATCACATAATGTAATATTTCTGCCTTATTGAATTTTCCAGATTGACACATGGTTTAGGCTCAATAAAAATTATAATTGGTTACTTGTTTTTACTCTTTACATAAGAATGAATTATTTGTATGTTATTCAGATGGGGATTAGTTAAATTAGATGGGTTTCAGTATTTACAAGGAATCTGTGTTGCAAGTGAATATTCAAGGAAATATACTTGAACTTGTTATACGAGTTTGGATGTATCTGAGAGTGTGGATTGTTTCAAATTAAATGATAAGGGGAGTTTATTCTAAACTAGACTGGCTTTTTAAGGGCAGATTTATATATGTATATATGTTTAATTTTATTTATAAAGCGCCACAAATTTACGCAGCGCTGTACCATTTACCAGTACAAGTACAATAGAGACATGGGAAAAGTGCATTAAACAATACAAGTAAAATAACACAACGATACCTCACTTTAAGTGCTAGGTTGCTGTTGACACAAGAGGTTGGAGGTCCCTGGCCCATAGAGCTTACAGTCTATTATGGAAGGTGTTATTATCAGAGGGAGATAAAAATTATTTTTTTCTGGTTAACCCCAGATGTTTAAATAAGGACATTACCAGTAATTCAAAATTAAACAATAGTCCCAAAGAAACCCCCAGGATGTCCCTGATGGACAGCAAGCATGTAAATGTCTACTTTTTGTATACTGTAAAATAATGTTGACTATTAGTAAAATGATAAGACTAGATAGAAACTGTGCTTGTATTCTTTATAGATTTTTTTTGTTCAGGTAAATACACAGTGGCATTTAATCCAATACCACTAATAGCATGTGAGGAGATTATAAAAGTCACTTATCATTATTAGTCAATTATCATTCATAGTACTTATGTCAATAAAGTATACTTTATACTTTACTGAGGATATTAATGTCTGTCTCTGATGTTTCAATGAATTTTAATGATTAGAAAAACCTGAGCTGGTGCCAATAAGATATTACAAACAAAATGGAAGCTATACATAAAATTGGTATGCAGAGAAAATACACAGACATATGTAGGGCAACTAGAGGCGTAATAACATGTACTGAAACCTGATATAAATTCAGAGGGCAATGTGCCTGTTACAGGTGTTTTTAAGCAAAATGATAGCTTTGTTTTAGAGCAGTCCTTTATACTGTATGTCAGCCATCATGGGAAGCACAGCTGTCATAAGCTGCAGTTCATTGGTCTTTTTGTTAGTTTCATTAGTAAACAGTTTTTCTTCAACATTCTAAAAATTTATTAAACTCGAGAAGGTCGATTTCAGCCTCTTCAATTTTATTCGCTGTTGATCTCGGCTTTTTGATCGGTAAAAATAGATCAATATTTTTCTAGCGATTTTTACCGATCGAGTTTTTCAATGGAAAGGTAGCCATACTAAATTATATAGGATGATTGGGCTATAAACATTTTGTTCAATTATCATTTATATATTTCAGTGCATATGGAGTTATCAAGTTGACATGTTCAATGATAGATCATACCAGAATAGATTATTGGAGCATGTCAGTGTAAAGCTATGCTAATGGTATATGCTAAAAACTGTCACTTTGCTACATTTCTCAATACACACAGCTATGAATACCTCAGGGGGATAGGCCCCGCTTACTTTTTGGAGTGGTACAGTATATAGAGAATCACCATGAATACACTGGGCGCCAGTAGTTCTTACTCTTAAACATCAAACATATTTATTAATAGCAGCAAAAAAAGATAATAGTAATTTAGGCAACAAACAGTTACATGTAACATATAACAATAGGTACATTATCATTAAGGTAGGTACAACACTTGATCATATCGTTATCAACAGGGTTGTGCCCCCACAGATTACACCTCAGGCAGTCTACACATCAACGTTAACACAGAACCATCTGGAAGCTTCCCAAATCACCATGGGCCAGACCTCTCAGGGATCTCCTTTTTTGAGTGTGTTATTCTCTGGTTCCTGAGCTTCCCACTCATCAGTCCCTAAGCTGATTACAATATCTGGCTTCTAAGCCACTGCCACTCCTGTTAGGGGTCTCAGTCTACCCAGGTAAATAACCTAACCTCAGACTCTCATCTACTGAGGTGAGCTAACATAGGAACTAACCCTTAGTAGTTCCCTATGGTTTCTTCCAGATGATCCTGCTACAACACACCATGCAGTCACTGAGGCAAGACCCAGGACCAGCTTATATAAGCTTATATATAAGCTTCTCCATCTTATATAGGCTAGGGAGGGACTTAAACTGTAACACTATCTTTGGGAAGGAAAACCCAGCCAAGTCCTGTTGAATGTACTAAAAACAGGTGCTATACCCATAAGGGTCACTAGAGGGCGGACCAACACTACTAATGGTACATAAAAAATACATATTAGTAGAAATGGTGAATCTGAAACATTCTAGAGGCTTCCAGATTTCACCAGGGCTACATCAGTAATATTAGAATTGGCTTGTCTGACACTCAATATGCTTTTGTTTTAATAAAAAACATTATAGCAATTCCAGTGGATTCTATTGTTATAGATCAAGCTGAGGTGAATGTAAGATAAAAGAATACAACTGAATCCTCAATTAAATGAAGATTTAATTTATTTTTCTTCTTCACGCTTCTATTTTGAAAACAAAAGGTTTTATAAAGGGGTCTACTATTGTGCTAATATACAGTATTATTGTATTTGTGTAGGAACTGGTAGTATTGTCAATGTCATGTCAAGGTCCATTTTGCAAGGATCATTTTGTTGGCATCGGTCACATTTCTTTAAATACAATAAACTTGGGGTTATCTACAGTAGTGGACTAGATCAAGTACTGGGTAACATAGACTCTTGTCAATAGTAAGGATGATAAAAACCATATCGTATTTTATTTATCTGCACATGAACAACCTTATAGTGCTTTGTTATGCCATAGGAAGAATTAGTAGGGGATTGTCATACCACAGAAGATATGGACCCCCCCAAAAAAAACAAAACAGTATAATCTAGGTCACCACCCTCAGGTAAACCATTAGCTGGTGGTAGATGGATGGAGAAGAACTAATGGTAGGAGAAACAGAAATGTAATGCCACATAGGATGCTGAGAACTGCTACTATTGACATACTGAATTGTAGATGCAGGAACAGAAGAACTATAATAGCATATGGGAGACTGTTAATAGTAAAGTCAAGACACTGGAACACAGATGCAAGAACAGCAGAACTGTAACACCATATGGAAGAGGCATCTAGAACCAGTTGCCTCTGTAATATAGATGTTAGTACAACTGTATAGAAGGTAATATGCCCTAAGTTCAAACATTTACTACATAATAGCCTAGCATAGCTAATAGATAATCCCAAGTGAGTAATGTGGGTTTTCATTTGAAAGTAGTGGAGACAATTTCCTTTGCCAGATTGGGAAGATGTTAAAAACAAGCTTGCTAAAACAAAATAAAAATAACAAAATGACAAACATTTTTACATAAGCTACATTTCTGTACAGTACTATAAAAAGTTTAAGTGGATAACAATTGCTTGATGTAAAACACAATTAGTTTTAGATTTACTTGCAATCTTGTTGTGCTTTGCTTCATCATATTAAACATTTACATCATTGTGACACAAACATAGAACCTTGGAATCATTTTAATGTCCCAGCGCACTAATATCAGTGAAGCTTGAGTAGAACTAATAAACTTTCGTTTCACCTATCTGGGTAAAATAAATTATGTTTGTTAGTTTTTGTTTTTTTCCATGTTGTGTGCCATTTTCCTTCCCTATTAAGGTAACAGCGTTTACTCGTAGACTTTCATTATCTAGATTCATGGTATATGATGAGTATTAATTATCTCCTCATCGGATGTAATTCATTTACTCTATTACCAGGCTAGCTTTCGAATGTATTAGCATATTCATTTCAGTATTGGCTCAGCGAATAAGCAATTGTTCTTTGCATTTCATTACAATGAGAAATAAGAGAAGCTGTGGTGTAGACTGCCATAAACTGTACCTAAATACATTTATTGTTTATTTAAACTACAGGTTATGGGACATTTATCACTCTTTTAGGTCAGGTCCATTCTGGCTGCTTTGAGGTAGTTGTAATTAGTGTCATTTTCTCTGGAACTCCTGCTAACATACAAAATAGTTGGGTAATTCCAAAAAATAATTTTTGTTGCACATAGTGCACTGGTTGGTTCTTGCTCTTGGTTGCAAATTTTTCTCTGGATATCCTGCTAACATATAAAACAGTTAGACAGGTAATTCCAAAAAAAAATTCTACTTGCACATTGACAGGTATATTTAATATTTTGATTTTTGAACATGAAGCAAGCTACTGGTGGTAAGCCAACAAAGAGGAGGAGTGTAGGACTTGGAGCTAGAGGTAGGAGAACTGGGGCTCCTGTCAGTGCTGCGGACAACACGCAAGCCACCACATCATCAGTTGCAGGACAGTCAGGTCTTTCATCGCTCTCTAGGTGCCCTGTGAATCTCGCTATTGAACAGCATCACCAATCTGTTGAATCTCGCTATTGAACAGCATCGCCAATCTGTTCTTCAGTGGTTAAGCAGCAACAAAACGATGTCCTTGGCACTCCCAAAGGTAAAAGCAAAAGGCTTCATTGTGTCATATTTAAAAACAAGATCCTCTGAAGTAAAAACAATTCAAAAAGCAATGATAAGGGCACCCCCTAATGCGTTTCACGCTTAGGGCGCTTAATCATTGAGACCTATGATTAAGCGCCCTAAGCGTGAAACGCGATAGGGGTGCCCTTATCATTGCTTTTTGAATTGTTTTTACTTCAGAGGACCTTGTTTTTAAATATGACACAATAAAGCCTTTTGCTTTTACCTTTGGGAGTGCCAAGGACATTGTTTTGTTTCTGCATATCTGAAAGGCCTACCTTTGAGCACACCATCTGAAATCTACCAATTTTAAACTACAGGGATAGAGCGAGCCCCTTCCCCCCAGATCTTCAGTGGTTAACACAACCTGCATCCAGCAGTTGTACCTCCTCGCCCTCCCAGTCGCAAACGCATATTTTATCATCTTCATCATCCGTCCAACCTGAGGATAATCCATTTTCTGAAGACCTCTTTGATGACACAATGTTGACATTGTCAGAAGTCATTTCAAAAGAACAAGAGGCAAAAGAGGATGACTTTGTAAGCCCTGATGCCCAGTCACTGAGGCCATCAGAGGATGACAACGAAGTTGGTCAGTTGGCACAAATTCCGAAAAGTCAACAACAACTTGCAGTGACTGAGTCTTGTAGCCCGCAGCTCCAAGATGTGGAATGTCAAGTAGAGGAAATCACTGGTGATGATGATGATGATGAGTATGATGATGACATTGCGGATCCATCATGGTCTGTACAGCAGAATGTGCCTGTGAGCACT
>WMED01019950.1:0-12286 GCA_019650415.1 Pipa parva
TTGAGATGAAGGTTAATGCTGGATCCTGATTTGATTGGCGTGTGCTTGTGTTTGATTTGTACATAGGTAGATTTTTAATGCAAATACAAATCCCATGGGAGAAGATCTATTTAGATTTACAAATAAAACTAAATTTTTGTCTATACTATATATTTATGTATATCATCTAATCTTTATTGCAATAGTGAAGCTATACTGCAAATTATCAGTAATCAGTTAATTGTATTTTATAGCCAGCTACAACTATATATGTACATGTAAACAGACAGATCAAATTAGTGAGAGGCAAAGAAGGGACAGTAAAGTGCTGGATGCCAGAGGCACATATTGATTATACTCAGATTTCTTTACTGTATTAGAAACAGAAGTTTGTGAGAGTTCACAGTTCCAAGAGATGAATGATGAATAGTTTATACTATAAATGTAAACAATTATGCTCGCAAACTGATTAAAGATTCCCTTTGGAATGTTATAAAGAGGTTCACCAGCCACTGAGATAAATTCTACAAATGCTAAAATAGTTCCCAAGATAGCATATTATAGTGAATTTAAACAAACATTATAGTAGTGCCTTTAGTATATTTTTAGTAAAGATGTTACATTTTGCAAAATAAAGACATTAATTACTTAAATAAAATCTCTTCCTCAGTGTAACTGGAAGGTATTTGAGCACCTTCTACCCAGCTTACTTGCAGGAAAGAAAATAGCTGGACCACCCAGGCTGTAGTAATGATGTAGGGCCTTATTGACTAAAGTCCAAATTCACTTGTCAAATTCACCTCAAGTTACCTCACCAAAATAGTAACAAACTCACTTCTCCTTATTGAACAAGCTGCGAATAGACTTGTCGAACAGGCAGACAGCAGCGAACAGCGATGTGTGGTGTAGTCGGTCAGATAGAAGTAGGATGACATGTCATTCAGAGTGAGGCAAATTCGCCAAGTGAAAGGCAGTGACATCAGTCTCACACTGTCCCACTAACTGTATTATGTAAATATTCTATTTCTATGTTACCTTGTCCCTAGGTCATGTTGTCATTTTGTCGCAGTGGCCTTTGTCACTTTTGAATGAATAGTTTCCTGTCTGAAGTGGCACAGTCAAACAACAGATTTCGGAGCAGTTCACCTAGTAGCATTTGCTCCTTCTACACACTCCACGGCTTATCCAGTAGTAGAAGTACCTGTGCATGCGCACACAGCGTAAGTTCCTGACTATCGTAGCTGCCTGAAGTGGCCTTGTATTTACAGTTTTCCAGAATATATTCAATAAGTGAACATGGGGAATTGATGAATAGTTGCAAATTCATAGCTCTACACCACTATTTGGACTTTAATCTATAAGGCCGTTAGTTTATTAAAGGAGAACCAAACTGTAGACTTGTTTTGTCAAGGGGTGATTTGTAAGGGGAAGTGGGGAGATGCTCACTGATTTAAGCTCCAGTGCTGCCCCCACTCTCTGTACTCTGCCAGTCCTCTTCCGCTTACAGTCAGTTTCATGGGATAGAGAAAGCACAGGATCAGTTTTATGCGACCGGTATCCAATTCAGTTTTTCCATGTTCCCATCTCATTGGAATTGCATGCATTGCAATCAGTTCACTGAGTCATATGCAGTCATTTCATAGGGATGTAATAATAAAAACAAAAGTCCTATTTTTGGAGCAATTTCTCACATGGAACTAGAACTGCATACCCCTCAAATTTCCAATTTTTTTGCAAGTGCTGTATTTGAGTAACTGCCATGCCAATCCTAAAGGAGTTTTTATTTTATTTTATTTTATTTTTTGGTGTTACTGGTTCCCTTCTGTCTGTTTTCATCTTTATCTGATAGCAGCAATGTTGTTAAACAGTCCTCACCCAGTCCCATTGTTTTCTATGGTGCTTTACATAAAGCATATACAGAATGCGTGCCCTAAAGTCCAATTTTTAAAGCTTAATATCTTGCTTTCTATACACAATATAGAATTTTTGAAAGCACAGATTATGTAATAACTATAAACATATCTGAGGCATTCTCAATTTTTGGTGTTACTTTTCCTTTAACTGACAGGTAACTTTGTGTTTGTATAAGGGCACAGTGTTTTGCTTTGTGTAGTTTTATCCACTAATAATTTTAGATATCAAAAGAGAGAAAAAAATGACAGCTATGATAACTGGTAGTGTGATATATTATGATGGATCTAGTTACTATCTCTATCCTGTCATATTGTTTGTCCCCTGCATTGGCCCAGATCTTAGTGCTTTTAGCATTGCTTTTGTGTTAGAAGATAACATTTTTTTCCTATTGATGACCAGTGGTGTAACTAAGTTCTGTTGCACCACCCTGCAATGTTAAAGTCTGTACTCTGCCCATCAACAAAGTTAAAATCGGTACTCTCCCTGTGAACAAGGTTAAAATCGGTACTCTCCCCATGAACAAGGTTAAAATCAGTACTCTCCCCGTGAACAAGGTTAAAATCGGTACTCTCCCCGTGAACAAGGTTAAAATCGGTACTCTCCCCATGAACAAGGTTAAAATCGGTACTCTCCCCGTGAACAAACCTCCTCTGGGGGTTATTTTCTAAAGTCCAAATTGTTGCGTAAAGGTGTGAATTCGCCAGCTAAAGACAGTCACAATAGACTGCTACTGTCGCAGTCATAATGAGAATATTGTCACAGTCATGACTTTACTATGGGAATATTGTCACAGTCACAACTTTACAATGGGAGAATTGTCTCGGTTGCAGATTTGATATGGGAATCTGTTGTTTGAGAATTCGACAGTGGAATTTAGACTTTAGAGAATAACCCCCATAGTCTGTACTCCCCACGTGAGCAAAGTTATAGGGGGGAATTCACCATTCAGCGAAGTGAGTTCCGAAGCCTTCAGCTCACTTCGCAAATGGTATTATGCGCATGCTGATGTCCTGCGTGCGGACATCAGCATGCGCATTAAAGGAATTCCCGTCTAGGCGAGACCAAAAGAGTTGCCTCGCCAAGACAGGAATCCATTTAATGCGCATGCTGATGTCCGCGCGCAGGACATCAGCATGCGCATAATACCATTTGCGAAGTGAGCCGAAGGCTTCGGAACTCACTTCGCTGAATGGTGAATTCCCCCCTTAGTCTGTACTCCCCATTAGCTCCCACTGAAGCATGATGCTCCATTGGCTTCGTAACATACCCTACAACAATGAATGTGATCCCTGAATTTATAATACCCCCCTGTAAAGCCATTTCACAACTAATTAGACTGTTGCTCAATTGCTTACATTGATTGTCTGGTGCATATATACAAACTGCAGTGGTCATTCAGATTGATCAGAAGCAATAAAGTTGGCTAACCAGACTGGCCATCCTAAGGAATTCCTTTAGATTTTAGGTAAGGTAAATAAATACTGCTTTTAAATAGCATATACTGTATTTTGCCTTTAATTCCAACCCTAGCTTTCTGCCAGTAGGTCTCATTTTACAATAATGTCATATAAAGTGATGTTGATGGCTGTTTTCTGGCCTGATCACCAGTTTCCCCACTTCCTTGACCTCAGAACACATAACAAGAAGACAGATGATTGATTACTGCATGCTGTGGCCCAAACATAAGCCTGTGATGTCCTTGCGCCTAGTAAAGGACTGCGCTGCCTGGCTGCTTTTATAAGTATTTGATTTTTTTCCCTATGCTTTGGTATGTCAAGGGAAGAAGCAGATCCTTCATTCTCTGTACCAAGGACAAACTGTGATCGAACAATAACTGTGTGGCTGCTTTTCCAGCAGCAGCAGAGATAGGGTAATCACTGGATGTCAGCGAGAGAGCAGCGTGAAGCCAGAAAACAGCTATAAAATGCACAGATGCGCGAATGCAGGAAACAGGCCAAATTGTCATTAACGCCCCTGCGGCGAATGCTTACTCACCTTCTGACTTTATTTTAACTTTTATTTACCCAAAGCGGAATAGTAAAAAAAACATGCTTTTGTGACAGACCAATAAAACATTTTATTTTGGTTGTATTTTATGTGCTGTAAATCATGATTTTCTTCTTGGTGCTCATGCCCAGGGACCTAGACCTGTTCACCTGGAGCAGATTTTGTTCTGGAGTACATACCAATGTACTTACCTACTGGCTCTCATCCTGCTCTGATAATGGTGATCTGAGTTAAGAGCTGAGTCTAAGGGGGGTATTGGCTAAAGTTCAAATTGTTGCAGAAAGGTGTGAATTCACCAACTGAAGACAGTAGCAATAGACTGCTACTGTCGCGGCAATATAATAAGAATATTGTTGCAGTCACGACTTTCCAATGGAAATATTGTCACATTCACAACTTTACAATGGGAGAATTGTTTTGGTTGTGGATTTACAATGGGAAATTTATCTGGCACTGGAGGGAAGAGAAAGAGGTACCAGCCAAAGTAATCCCCGCTGTGTGCAGATATTGAACAGATTCCAAGGAACGGAGTCTAAGGCACACCCGGCCTTCTCCTAGAGCCCCCACAAGGTGGTTAGGGTTTGGCTGCAGTGATATACCCAGATTGCTGCCCCTAGGACTGCAGAGCACACCTGGAGGAGAAACACCAGATACAAGAAGAGTGGTCAGAGAGCAGGCTGAGGTCAGGACTGGCGGCAAACTAGCAAGGTCAGTAAATTAAGCAAAAGGTCGCGGCAGGCGGAGTTTAGGCATAAATGGGTCACAGGCCAGGGTCATACATGGGAGATCAGAAACGGAGAATAATGCACCCAGGAACATCAGAAGAGTTCTATAATCGGTTGCCCGCATTGGCATGTGACAGGCTTAAATAGGTACCCCAACATGAGCGCGTCCGTGACACAATTCTGCATTTTCAAATGCTTATGTTGCACATCAGAAAGGATTTAGACACCAACCTGCCTAAGAGAAAATGGCAACCACGACAGATGCAGACACTGTCCCACTGAGGAGGAGAGTGAGTAAGTATAATTTCTAACACGATGGGAATCTGCTGTTTGAGAATTCGACAGTCGTATTCTCACTTTAGTCAATAACCCCATAAGTATGCAGTAGCTCTCCTCTGCTCGATTACTGCTGTAGCCCCCATGGGATCAAGAGCTGCTGGGGGACCCAAGGTTTGTTGGAGTGACAATGCTGGGGGGTCAGAGCCCCAGTTTGTCTAAAACCAGACCCTGAAGGTATTCCAGGTTGTTCAGTTAGTGCATGTTTGTAAGTCTGCATCGTGTCGTCAGTTAATCTAGATAATAATCAATATCTTCTGAAAATGGAGTGAATGTAAACCCTACTTATAGGTACAATATATTTTTCCTTTAAGGATGTGATTGCAGCGCTTAGAAGGTAATGCAGACAAGTAAAACCCAGCAGGAAGGAATCATTACGAACTGCTTAGTTATGTTTGGATCTTTTTTTCCCCCTCAGCTGGGAGAAAGTGAAATTTGAGGAAAAAATTGCTAAGGCATTTTGGGCACAGTCTACTATAAAGAAAATATTTGTGCATGGAAATTTACTATGGTAACGAGAATTCCTAACACAGTATCTGTTTTAAGAATATATCGCGAAGGTTCACAAGGGAAATATAATGGTTATGTTGCAAATATAGGTCAGTGGAAACCCTTGTACACACAAGGGGAGGGAGGCAGTTAACCGTGTCGGTGTGTGAGAGGCTTGCAGTGGGGGTATGCTTTGTGTTTCACTTTTAATATGCTTAAATCCCATTGATTTCACCTACCTAGGTGCATTAAAATTGACAAAGATAGGTCATGTTTAAAGTGCACCTGTCACCTCAAAACTAATACTAATTTAGGTTGTACTAATGAAATAAACGGTTTTGTAAATATAGATGTATTTTTAAAAAATGTATCTTTATACAGCGTTTCTCTCTGTCATCTTCCCTGTCAGCCTGACTTTTCTTTCCTGAGTCATGTGGGCGGGGCTAAATTATTGATATTATAGCTGTTTAAAGGTAAATTTTTTTTAAAGGAAAAAAATGCATGTGTTTATTTATGCTAATTAAAATATTTTAGTAAATATGATTTCTTTTCGATTTTTTTTTTTTTTTTAAAGTGACATTTCTGTGGCGTCTGGTTCATGCGATCCCTCTGAGGAGCGTGTTCCTCTTCAGCCGCTCTCCCAGTGAAGCCCTGCATCGGCATTTCTTAGAAGTTCCTAGAACGTGACTTCATCAATGCGTCTTCCCTGGATGACATCATGCTCTCCCATGAGACTTCTAGGAAATGCTGATGCAGGGCTTCACTGGGAGAGCGGCTGCAGGGGAACCCTCTCTTTAATGTGATCGACTCATCTGGACGCCGTGGAGTTGCTGGTGGTGTCTGAGGAGGGGTTATGCAACACGGAAGTGCTGGACAGCACTTCTTTACAGGTAAGACATATGACTTAAAAAAATAAATAAATCGTATTTGCTAAAATATGTTAATCAGCATAAAGAAACATGTTCATTTCTTTTAATTTTCAGCCAGAGTGTTCCTTTAAATACATATATATTTACGAAATGTTTATTTCATTAGTACAACCTAAATTAATATAAGTGATTTGAGGTGACAGGTGCACTTTAATAACATTCCCTGTGGTGGTTCTGCTCACTTTATTTTGAATAAAACAGGGTTGCCTAAACTTTTGCATATAGATGTGTATATATACAGCTAAAGGCTGTAGACTAGGAGAGCTTTGATCTAAATCCATTTAATCACATCAGTAATACATCTTTAGTCTGGGGCCAGACTAATGTTTTGAAAGAGTGCACTCAGTGTTGGGTTGGAAATTCTGGGGTCCACCAGGAAACATGAGATTGGGGCCCACCAGAAAATGAGAGACCAAGGGCTATCTAAGCGAAACATTATTTACTTTCAGGAATATGTTGTAATGGTACAGTCTGAAGCTGCAAGAGGGACCACCTGGAGTTGTCCCTGTGTCCTGGTGGGCCACTCCAACACTGACTGCAATTCATTTTGCAGCCCTGATACTTCCTGTGGAAAGTGCTACCTGCAGACAGGAATAGGGGCGCGGGCAGACACTGACACTTACCATAGTAACCAATGGAGAGCAAATTGGATTATAATACTGCATTTACAGCCTGGAAATAAGATTAGCAGTTAACAATTAACAAAATCCACCTTTGTAATTCTTGTGATTTGGTGTGAGCTTAGCCCACGGCTCATTGACTGGAAGGATTTCTTAGAAATATTGTTGTAACGGGCCTTGGTTGGTGGGCTGCATGATTTACATTCTAGGCATATGCTGCATGATGTGGATTCCGCCCACACTACCGCATTGACAAATCTACCATTCATGCTCTATGCAGGTATAGTAAGGACACAAGCTCTCTCACCCCCCTCTATCTAAAAATACAGAGTACTTGGGGGGAGGCAGCATGAAAGCTGATGTGCGTATGCATACACGTGATACATATGTTTGTAACATTACAGAGCAAACAAAATGCTGTTTTATTGCGGCTTAGTGTTCTTTTTCAAAAGCGAAATTTTACGGATCAGATTTTTTTTCTTTTCCCATACAAATATCTTGAAGTCGAACTAATATTTTGTAATAGTCCTTGCTATTGACTGCATCTGCAGAAATTATAAATAAGAACACCCGGGTGCAATTTTTACTTTGTCTTACATAGCTGAAACGGTTATCCTTTTAATTCTTTTGGTCCTGGACTCCAGACCCCTAACATAACCAGGTTCCCTTGTAGACCCCAAGCAGACAGACTTACCTTGTGAAAGTCATGAATTACTGAGCTACAGGTATAAGTAAACAGAATTAGCTTCATTATCTCAAGTCTAGATTTCCAGCTGATGTGGAAACCCCTGTGACATGAGATACCTGTGACACCCCCTCCATCTCAACCAATGCCAGATGTCCCTTTTGGTGGTTCAGATGTAAGGTTGCCTTACATGAATGCAGGCAGGGGGATTCATTTTAACTACTAAGTGTTTTTAATATTGAAATGTTAAACATGACATCACTTTACATGACACTGATTCACACAGATAAAGCACTTCAGCCTCACAGCATAATTTAGTCTGTGATTATTTGCAGGAAGGAGAGTGGTCACTTAGCTGGGCATGGCCTAAGGTCCAAAACATTGTCTCCTGAGATTTAAATCCAGCACTGCTCCCGTCTCAGCAGTCCATATAAAAGCCATTGAGCCACCTCCATGATTTTATTTGATGTCGCAAGCAAATTCCACCCTGCCCCCTGGTATCGGAGCAGCAAAATTAAAGGGGAACTATAGTCAAATTACATCTTTACATATGCAGTACTATACCTTAGTGAGAAGTTTTTCTCCCCAATAGTTGTTTCATGGGATGCAGAATGATTGAGTAGGCAGCACTGATAAATTCCTGCTCCAAGAAATGTGTGTGTGACATGTACCGGCCAGTTTTCCATGACAAGGTACCCTCCCCCGGACATTTTTGCCCAACTTACTACTTAGCACATGTGCACGAGTCAGCTTTCCCTCTGTAATCTCCTGTAAACGAGCTTAATTTATGCAGCCAAAAGGTCAGCACACTGCTTAACCAATAGCAGTCAGGCAGCTTTTTCATCTCATGTTGCCTGACTTGCAAAAAGGGAAAGAGGAGGGGGAGCGGGGGAGGAAAAGCTCTCTTAACTAAACAGTGGAACAAATAACAAGTATTATTTCTTCCCTAAATGTTTTTTTAACTATTTGTGTCAGCAATTGGCTTAGTATAAAGGAGTTTTATATGTATGTGTGCAGTTATATCAGCACTATAGGGACCCTTTAAGGTACTTGTAGACAGCAAATAGTTAAAGTTTCAGGTACCCTTTACAGGGACTGGAGCCCACCAAGAATTTTCCTGTTATCCTGGCAGGTCAGTCTGACATCGGGGAAGCCCACTCAGCAGGATGATTTTTTTCTGTGTGAGGTATAAAACCCCCACCACCCCAATACAATCTCCATCAGAACATAAACATTGTAGTTCATCTACATGATCCTGTTTGTATTAAGCAGCTCTGACTATATTTAGGAAGACTATCATACCGGTAAATCAGTGAGTGACCAGAAAGGATGGGGAAATTGTAACGGTCCCTTAGTAACAAGAATTGTTTCAACCCAGGCACATTTAATTTGCACTGACTCCTCACAGGCTATCTCCAAAAATATATATTTACTGCTTTGGGAAAAGCGTTCCAAGCAAAATATTTACCAAGTATGGTAACAGAAATATGCCAGGGAGCGTTGAACTGTTCCGCTGTCTGAGGGAGCTGTCAGGCATTGCAAAGCATTATATTTTATGTTTCTTTGCTGAGCACCTGATCTTTTCAGTCAGTCCATCTCCCATTGCAACACCAGAAAATGGGCTTTTGTAGCATTGGCTAATGTAAACATGGGTACATACTCCCAGGGCGACTCTTTAGCCGAGAAATGACACCATATAATGATGTCTTACAATATTAATATAAAAAAATAAGGAGTTAAACTACAGGTTGCTTTACATTAAAATATATTCAAATGTTTTTCCATTTAACTATGTCCCTATAGCATTCTACACATTGTTGGTTACCGCTATAGGAAAAGATGTCTTTACAGAGAGGATGATTGGACAGGGATTTTTTTTTACCACTGTCTAAGCATTCGTGCTGAAGGTTATACCAACGATACCATCCCTCCCTACCCAATAATTTGGCTCCTAAATGTACCCAGAAGCAGTGCATCCTGGGATAACAAGGGAGCCATGATGTAATATGTTTTTTCACCGCTATATAGAGCATTGAAAATGTCCCCTACTGTGTTCCACAATGAAACTAATAAACATCAACCAAGTAAAATAAAGTTTGTCCCTTGAAATTCGTATTTCTTTTTTTTTATTAGCATTTTCTTTTCTTTCTTTTTTTTTTTAAATTTTCTGGTAATATTCCTAAAATTTGTTTTCATTCCTGTTCCTAGCAGATTTACAGAATGTGCTACCACCAGCAGAAGTGCCCAGGCTTTCCCTTCAGATCTACTGTAGCTGTACCTTTGCTGCAGGCAGTATAAAATCTATAATCTGCAGTTTATAAATACACCCGCAGCTTACTGCCCCAGGTATTTCCTTTTCCTTATTATACTCAGAAAATAACCCAGGGGAAAGAAAAACAGCACCAAAGGCAAATTCAGGTATCCTGCCTAGTCTTACAGAATATATGCACTGAAAGGTATATTTAGGAATCTGCCATAAGAGAATCACAAAGGTTTGTCAGGGTTTAAAGGCTTCTTTCTCTGCAGTATTTTGGCCTCTGTAATTGAAGGGGTTATGAATAAGATGCAGTCCTGCTCTGCTGGCTAAGTGTATTCTCCATTGGCAGTGTGTAGTATATGGCTGGGGAGGAAGGAGGAGTTAAAAAGATAACAGAGACTCCGATAGTAAATATAATCCAGTTTGCGATTCCCATAAACAGCTTGACTTTGAGCAGTCCATCATCTGCTAGAAACATTGCTATTAAAATACAATTGCTTTTTTTTTTTTTACAAAGATAGACAGGATCTCATTGGATATAAACACAATGCGAAATCTGATGGAGTTTTCTGTAGAGGGGGTATCACTATGGTTAACCCTTATTATATAAACAGATAGTAATAACTTACACAATGCGCAAATAGATTTAGGGTAAAATGCCATGGAAACATCTAGCAATCAAACAAGTGGCAGTGTAATCCTGTGTGCATAATATGGGACAATTTCTACTGAACTACAAATTCTTTGTCACACAAACTACTATTATTGTGATAACTGCTACAGATAGAAGCAAGAAGTAATAGTCCCATTCCTGGCTCCAGATGCTTTGAATCAATCTCCCATCAGTTATGCCACCAGATGCTGTGCATAGCCAACAGCTGCCACTGACACGACATCATATCTCATGCAGTGCCTACAACAACCCCACTAGATGCAGTGAAGTTGGAACCCCCTGCATAACCCCCCTCCTCCTACAGACACACATACACACAATCATGCCAAGTTGCCAACAGGTGCTTGTCACCAACCCCTTCATACACACAATCATGTTAATGCTATTCTCCTGATCCCCAGAAATGTCAAGGATCCCTGAGCCCCACTGGAGGATCCAACTATGAAAATAGACTGTTGCCACCCTAAAATATTGTGTGTGCATCTTCTGCAATAAAATGGGGATTTTCCCCTTGAACTATCACATGAGCAGTCTGGGATTTTTGTATTGATCAGGACACAGACCAGATCTTTCTGCTACTAGGTTTAAATGGTTATATCTGCTAGGCTAAACTCTCTATTGCCATGAAGGTCTGTAGAGTTAAAATTACTATAGGGAACTCAGCAGTGAACCAGATCTAAATTATTTAAACATATGTGAGTTTGCATTTATGTCAGTTTGCTTATCAGTACATGACCGTAAATATGGCATTACAAATCCATGATTAATGAAGTTGCATGTAGAAGATAAAAGGGATGACAGCTTTGAATACCCCAAAGGATAATCAAATAGAGGGTCTTTGTTTTTCATCAAAAAGTATTATGAAGGAAAATGTATTTTTGTGCTGGAATGATTAAGTCATGATGCCATAATAAACCATGTAAATAGTTCTTTGTTCCAAAGGATGAGAAGCATTGTCAGGCAATGTTTCAGAAAAAAGTAAACTTAAATTAGTAAGCACTGTTGCCTTGCAGCACTGAGGTCTTGGGTTCAATTCCACCCTGGACTTCATCTGCATGGAGTTTGTATGTTCTCCCCGCACTTGCGTGGGTTTCCTCCCACAATCCAAACACATACATCTGTGTGTGTGTGACAAAAATAGGGAAACTAGATTGTAAGCTCCATGGGGCAGGGACTAAAATGAATGATGAATCTCTGTAAAGCATTGCATAAATAGTAGCGCTATATAAGAATAAATAATAATAATTTTAAAAAATTATATATGGAATATCAGAAAATTAAATTCAGCAACAAGTGCCCTGTGTGTTAGAGTGTTTGTTCTGCAGTCAGTCCTCCAGAGGCATTAAACCATGGACAACATGCCTTTTGCTTTTGTAGTGCCGGATAAGCATGTTTAAGCAAACTCAGCAATTTACCACTGTGACTTAAGCCACTGTCACACTAGCTGTTTTGTAGCTGAGCTGTTCTTCATGAGACTCATGATTGTCTGTGGTGCAAAACAAAATAGCCTGTGTGCATTATCCCATAGGAAATAACTGATACTATTTATGTAGTTCAGATACTAAACAGCCAGAATGATACTGAGCTTACAGTTCTAAAGATATGAATCTCTATGTATCCCCTTTTCTTAACTTCTTCTTCTTTTACTCTAAGTTCTAGACCAGTGGTGACA
>WMED01019951.1:0-12286 GCA_019650415.1 Pipa parva
AGAAGTTGATTGAGAGCATGCCAGGGAGAATTGCATAAGTCCTGAAGAAGGAGTGTCAACGCTGCAAATATTGACTTGCTGCATTAACTCATTCTAACTGTCAATAAAAGCTATTGATACTCATAATATGATTGCAATTGTATTTCTGTATGTGATAAAAACATCTGACAAACACACATAAAAACCAGAGGGCAGTAGATCATGTGAAAATATGATATTTGTGTCATTCTCAAAACTTTTGGCCATGACTGTGCTTAGTTCCGGTATAGTGCCAAGAAGCCCCGCTCCCTAATGAGGTCACACAATGACTCATTGTGCTAGCGCATACTTGGTAATCTGATACTTTCCTTTCACTGCTACAAGCCCTGCAGCTTTGAATTACAACTAGGAAGGAATTGGTTTTTAAGACAGAGAATGTGAGAGGGGAGGTGGCGTGGCCTCTTACTCTACAGGAAGGAGAATTATTTTACAGAGGGATAACAAGTGCTGCAGAGTGAAAAGGTGAGTGAGGATTTCACTAATTTTTTTTCACTTTACAATACTTTAATGGGGCAAACTTTATAAATAGGGTTTACTTACACTTTAAACCAAGAGGGATTATTTGGAGCTACTGATCACTACAATTAGTTGTCCCATATGCTGACATACTGCATAATACATTACAGATAAAATGTAGTGGGGGGTGGCTTGCCTATGGAGGAAGATGGCCGCATAAAATAAAACTCCCACTGAGAAGCAGAGCTTAAAACAACAAACCCGTACCTAAACAAATATAAAACAAAACAGAGGCTCACCCGAACAAGGGAACACCTGGCTGACCCTATCGGGTCTGGTGGGGGGGGGCGGCACAGCAGCAGGAACAGCCACACCGACAACTCAAGAGACTCAGATCTGAGGCCTGCCAGAACAGATGCAGTGCCAATAACACAGCGAAGAAGGAGCCTGGGGCAAACGAACAACAACAATGGAGGCCAGACAGAGAACTCTCCCACCCAGAGTCCAAGAACAGAAGGCAAACCGAGCCCACAAAAAAGATAAGTACCATCTTTTATAACACATAAAAACTGGGCAAGGAGAGCTACACTCCCAAACGGCAGAGGCCAGGAAAAAACACATTGAGAGTGGGGGAGAAGAGAGAGAGAGGGAGGGAGGGAGGAAGAGAAGGGAAAATCTCACAGCTGAAACAGCACTAAGGGGGCAAAGCAAGTCACTCTCACTACTAATAAAAGAAGGAGAAATAGTGAAAAAGCACTCACATAGCTACAATAAAAATCTGAAAGGAAACAAAAACAAAACTAACCAAACACCCCTGAAACTTCCCCAGAAAAACAAAACAAAATAAACTCAAACCTAAAAGAAACCAAGCAAGAAAAGAATCTAAACACACAAAAAGGGGGAAGGGAAAAAGAAAAAAAAAAAAAGAGAGAGAGAGAAAAACACATAAAGCTAAAGATGCCGGGAATTAAACAAAAAACAACAGCAGCAACCACAACAGAATCAACTGCTGACTTTTTTAAGAGTAAAAATACCTCCTCTAAAACTTCCAAAACAACAACCGTAATGGAAGAAACCACTGCAGACTTCTCATACCCATGCACAAAAAAAGACCTGAGAGACCTTAAACACTTCCTCCAGGGATTTAAAGAACATATAACACAAGAATTAAAAAACTCCTATAGCCTCACCCCCCCTCCCCCCACATAGAGGCAAAAAAGGAGAAATCTCTCCCCCCTTTTCTTTTTCCTTAACCTCCCTCAGCTTATAAACCATCAATAACTACGAACAACTGAAGAAAACCACCTTCAAGTTGTGACTGCTGCAAACTCCCATAGACTCACCTTCCCACAAGAGAAGCCAACAGAGGGAGAAAATAGACCCCCCTCTTTACTTTTTTCTCTCTCACAGCCCTATAAAAGAAGACAGCAAGGAGAACTCACTCCCATCATAATTTCCCATTGCCTCTCACTTTTCCATAGAGAAGCGATGGTTTTTTTTCTTCTCCTTTCTTTCTCACCATCTCCTATAGCATCTCACCTCTCCACAAAGTGGCAAAGAGAGAAAAATCTCCCCTTTTTTTTTTCTTTTTTATCTCCCACCCGCTCTACACAAAACCACCAACAACCAAGAATAATGAAGGATGGCAAGAGAAACACTCCACCATATACTCTTCTCTACCGAACTAAACAATGAAAGCCAAGGGGGGAAAAGAGAGGAACATTTTTCCACACCCCTTTTTTTTTTTTTTTATCTCCCTTGCTCCCTTCACTATAGTTGCTCAGTCCAGATCATCATACCATGGATAACCATGAACAACGATGACCGACAAAGAGAACTTTTTCCCACCACTGTTTCTTCCCTACCTATCACATAGACTACCAGTAACTACGAACCAAACAACAAAACTGGTAAAGAGAACTCCTTCCATATCCACCGCTGTGACCTCATTTTCTCTCATTTACCCAGTAATTTGCTGACAAAGATAAATGGACAATATCAACAAAAATGAACAAAAGATATATAGAAAATGTATGAAAATAATTTGTGCTTTACATAATCTCTCCTACCCACTCCCACTCCCTACTTCCCCCATTCATATAAAAAAAATATTTTTTGTTTTTAGGAATTTTAAACCCTTCCCCCCTTTTTTTTCTTCTTTCTCTTCCTAATCTAATAGAAAATGTCTCATAATAACAACTACAGACAAATATAGACAAAATAGGAAAAGTTAAGTAATGGATAACTGAGTAAAATGGTATCAAAATTTAGAAATGGCATACAGAAAATGACTATAATATATGCTTACAAAACTTCAATTTGATTATTAAATGGTTTGATTAAATTCTCAAGTCAACATAAAACAAACACGATACTATATACGACAACATAAGAACCAAACCAAAAATAAAACACATCTAAGATAGGAGAAATCAGGAAAACACAGAAACCCACAAAAACACCAGCACCAAGAAAACAAAAAACTTTAGTATACACACCTCCTAACAACAAAATACCACCCTCACAACATACAACACATTCAGCAAAAAAAGACCTCTTATATACCTCTAAAACCAAAATATATAGCAAAGAGGAAAGATAAGGAAAATTCAAAAAGAACCAAGCCGGGCAAGTCCCTGACTAGTCACACTCCTAGGATCGTGTATCCCTGACTGAATAATTTATTGCTCAATTGGAGGGATCACTTTTTCCTATGTACTTTCACCTAGGAACCCTATAAACACCAACCTATAAAAACTCATCACCCCCTACATCCTAATTTTCAGACCCTAAATCACAACTTTTCACCAACTTATAGACCCCAAACACAATGCAAGAGAAACTCAACCTAACAGTCATATTGCATAATGTAAAAGTCCTAAGCAGCCCTAAAAAAAGGAAAATAGCATTCACACAAAACGAGCAGATATACTTTTACTCCAAGAAACACATTTCTCCAAAACCTCAAATCCTAAATACATCTCTAAAAACTACACACAAATGTATCATGCATTGGCAGAAAATAAAACCAAAGGGACATCCATATTTATAAACAAAACCCTTAACTTTGTACTATCAAACAAATACGCAGACCATCAGGGAAGATACATCATGATTACAGGTACACTGCAGGGCCACCAAGCAACAATGGCGTCAGTCGATGCTCCCAACTGAACAAAAAAAACATTTTGACAGATTCTTTCAGAAACTGATAGATATAAAAGAAGGAAGATTGATAATAGGAGGAGACTTTAACACAACACTACAAAACAATCTCGACAGCACCAGAAACAACAGATCAACAAACTGCCAACCAGAACAAGCTCATGGGATAAACATAGAGGACATGGACAATGGAAATTAAACGACACGCTATTAAAAAATGAACTCTTCTGCAAAGATAGAAGAGAAAATCCAAGAATATTTCACATTATCATTACAATGGGAAGCACATAAAGCAGTAATAAGAGGCCTACTAATCAAACAAGCATCCAAACTGAAAAAAGAAAAACAAAGAAAAATCACACAACTAGCACAGGACCTACACAAAATAACACAACAATGCAAAATAAAAAACACAACCCAGCTGCAACTTCAATTAAAAGAAATAATAACAAAATTAATAGAACTCTCAGAAAAAGCTGCATATGCCCTAAAAAAAACAAATACAGATTCTATGAATATGCAAACAAACCACACACCATATTAGCAAGAAAATTAAACTACTAAAACGTACAAAATAAAATTTGCGCTCTTAGAAACCAATCAGGTCAAGACAAAAGAGACACACAACAAATACTTAATCAATTTCACACATTTTACTCACAATTATATCAAAACGACAAAGCGCCTTCAGCCCAATCAGCAGATACATCCCCATTCCTTACCCAGCGGACACTATCACCATTAACACAAGAACAAATCACATCACTAAGAACACCAATCACAACAAAAGAAATCAGAAGAGTAACAAAAGACACAAAATCAAAAAAGCTCCCGGACCAGATGGCTATACAGCAAGCTACTACAAAAAATTCATCAACATTCTATTACCACATATACAAGAACTATTCCACTCACTACAAAAGGGAAATCCACTATCTAGAGACATGCATAGAGCATTCATCATAATAAATTCCAAAACCAGGGAAAGACCCACTAAACTGTGACAGTTATAGACCAATCTCATTTATTAACACAGATATCAAGATATTTGCAAAAATCTTAGCAAACAGACTCTCCCCTCTATTACAAAAGCTAGTACACCCAGACCAATCCGGCTTCATTCCAAACAGATTTGTATCCGATAATATCCGCAGAACAATGAACATAATACACCACGCAAGAAAAATGGGCTAGATTCAAACCATCATGGTTTGGAAAAATAACAGCTGTAAAAATGACTATTTCCTAAAATCATCTCTCTTCAGAACTTCCCTATCCATAACTCAGAGAAAGCCATACAAACCCTCCAAAAGCAATATCAAACTTCATATGGGAAGGGAAAAAAACAAGAATAGCAGTGGAAATAATGAACAAACCCAAAGAACTAGGTGACCTAGCAGTACTTCATTTAAATAAATATTAAATAGATTCAGTACTAGCAAACCTAGTTAGATGTCACCATATAAACTCTAACCCCTGGCTGGAAATCAAAAAACACGCTCTGCTCACCACTAACCCTCCCTCAAATAATATGGACCCCAAAAACAGAAAGAAAATCATTAACAGATCTATTCCCAACCACAAAACATTTCCTACAAATATGGGACAACTACAACTTATAATACAAACTATGGTCCACCCACTCAAAATACTAGGGAATATTCTTAAACAAGTGATTCCAACCAGGGTATGAAACAGCCTTTAAAACATGGATCCAAAAAGGACTAATATTCCAAAAACACTTCATATGTAACAATAAACCAATACCTTTCTCAGAACTACAAAACACATACAATATAGATAACAAAAGCTTCTACCAATACCTACAAATTAGAAACTTCTTTGAAAAGCGCATAAAAACAAACCAACCAACAACAACATTTTTGAACACATAAGTATGGAACAAAGCTTAAGCAGCCATCTAATCACTTGCATATACCAAAATATTTCTTCAACAACCACCCAAACAAAATACCCACACATGACTAAATGGGAAACAGATCTAAATACCATCATGAATGAAAAATCCTGGAGAAAGATATGGACACAAGTTAACAAATCATCAATATGCACCACCATAAAATAAAGGACATACAAAATAATCTTTAGATGATATTACACCCCAGAGTGCCTCACCAAAATTTGGAAAAACACCAAATTGCTACAGAGGATGCAATCAAATAGGCACTTTCATACATGCATGGTGGACCTGCAGTGTAGCACAAAATTATTGGAAAACAATACCAGATTCCTTAACTACGATATTTAAAGTACAAATAAGAGAGTCCCCACACACCTTTCTATTAGGAATGCAAATTACAACACTTTTCTTGAAAAATTACCAACAACTCGCAACACACATAATAACAGCAGCAAAGACACTATTGGCAGGATCATGGAAAAAAACAAATTTACCATCACAAAAAGAATTAATTTGCAAAGTGAATTGGATTAAAGCTATGGAAAAAAAAATCAGACATGCAATGTTAGACAAATCATACGACCACAAACTAACCTGGCTACCATGGACCCAATATCTAGAAAACCTATAAAGAAAAACAAAGCTAACCTTAACACAAATACAGGCAAACAAGAGAAAATATACACAAATATGTGATGTGACTGTGAATTGAAACAACAAAATCAGATTTCACCTCGATCTAAAATTTTCCACCTTACCCTATCCACTACCATCTACACAATACACCAGTCAATTAGAACACCAACAGATGCTATAATACATCCAACACAGAGACACAATACAAACCCACAACTACTAAACAAATCCAAAGACAACAACAAAGTACCAGAACAGAAAAATACAACAAAACAATTGAATGTTGACAAAATGAAGGGAAAAAAAATATTTTTCATTATATAAAGGAAAATAAAAACTAAATTATGTAACCAAAGTTAAATCTTTATATCAAAAATCATTGTTTATGTAACCAAAGTTAAAATTTCATTTCAAAGACCATTTGTTTGTGTAACACAAAATGTTGGAAAAACCAAAAATCTAAAAAAAAAACCCAAAAAACAAATAAAATGTAGCACTAGCATACATTCCCCCTATGTAAAATGTATCCATATTAAGGAGGTATTTATCAATTTGTTGTTTTTCCTTTTTTATTGGAGAAAGTATCACTTTGACTTCACATCTTCGAAAAGCAAAAAACAAAATACAGCTGTACATGTTCCTCTTTGTTATGGCTTTTGTTTTAACTAGCAGCCTACTATACCTAAAGAAGTGGCCAGATGTAATAGAAATTTTAAGGTATTGGAAGTGTAGGTTAACTGTGAGAAAAATTAATGCAATAGGTAACAAATGGTTTGTTTATAGCCCCACTGCATGCAGTTGGCTATGGACAGTGTATCTTTCGGTTATTAAGAGAACCAGTATCTCCATCATAAAGCTAGAGAAGACGTGCTGTGTTGATAAAAATGGAGCATGCAATACATCCCCAATGAAGTAATAATATTAAGGGTATGTAAGCCCAGTCTATAAAGAAAGCCCCATTTACCTATTGTCAAGCAATACAGATATTAAGGGGGTTATTCACTAAAGTGAGAATTCAACTGTCGAATTCGCAAACAGCGGATTCCCCTCTCAAATCACAAACAATTTTCCAATAATAAAGTCGTGACTGCGACAATATTCTCTTTATAAAGACGCAACTGCGACAGTAGTAGTCTATTGCGACTGTCTTTAACTGGCAAATTCACACCTATATGCAACAATTTGGACTTTAGTGAATAACCTCCTAAGAAACCACTAACTCACCTCTTAACTCAGTAGAGTTCAATATTACCCTGTAACTGCACTGTCTCTCTATGAAAGAGTTCTGTGTACAGGAAGTGTCAGCTTGTAGCCAGGCTCCCTCTCTTATCTGCACATGCTCAAGGTTAGGAAAAGGCTTTTTAGATAAGGAGAAGCGGAGGGGGATTCTGGCTCTCTGAACAGTGAGTGATGTCACTTGGAGGCGGGGCTTATCAGCACTGCACAGGAAGAGTCTGTACACAGAATGGCTGGTAGAGCAGGGCTGTTTAAACAAGATTCAAGTACTACTGATCCCAAAATAATTGTCAAATATAAATAATGTTTTATTCAAACTTTTCATACCCTTGAATTGCAGAGCTGTAAATCATTTTATTACAATATTATTAACATCGCTAAAATAATGTATACTGAACAGTATACATTATTACACAGAATGAAATTTTTTCATTTTTGGAAAAGAGTTAGGTTTTTCAGCCAATACATTGTATACTTACTGAATACTCTGATAACTGTTAATGCTTCAAAAACATTTTCTTCTGTAATAAGCATGCAAACAAATCTTTTCTCATCAGTTATTCTTGCATCTGTTATGGATAATGTATAATTTTCTGATAGGTCCAGGCGGCCATTGTATTCAGGTACATCATCATAGATAATTTTGTTTTTTACTGCAGATCGGGTAGCTACAAATACTGCAGTTCCATCAGGTTTTTCCTAAAATTAGACAATAACATCAGTCACCTAATTTATTACCATGCAAAATGTTTAAATACACATAGAGACTAACTAATAAATACTTGGTAGATGTCTGTTTTAAGTCACACAAATACTGATGTAGTAAATTATAGTTGACTGCTGATAAATTCATAATATAAAATATGTTACAATCCATCACCAAGCACCCAGTGTCTACTAGCTATTTCAGATAATTTAGTTATGGCATACAAAATATATCAGTATTACCTACAACGGTAATACTATGTTCTAAAATTTTTGTTGCTCCCTAAACAAACTGTGGGTATATTAGAGTCCTAATTCTGTTGGAATGAGACAGAAGGAATGTACTACAATTAGGATCTTTATTTTAAAACAAGAAAAAAATCTCATTCAGGAATACTTACATATTTCCATTTCGCAAACAGAAGATCATCCATTATTTGTTTACCACATGGTATAATTATTGTTTCTCCATAAATTGCACCGACTGTGTATATCTGAGAGCCTAAAATTAAGATGGGTCTTTTGGTTAATGTGTATTTTTAAAGCAGTGTTTATAGAGACAAGTATTCAGTTTTACCACAAAAAGAGAATAAATCTGCAATATGAGTTCAAATATTGCTCTAATAAAATTGGTCATATGTTTAGAAGCCTCACAGAGTCTAAAATATCTTGAACAGATTATATTTAAATCCAAGATATTTAAAGAACAGTCCTGCCTCCAACTTTAATTTGCCTGTCTGATTACTAGCTAGATAAATTATTTTTTCCAATTAATACAATTAAATTATATTTCTCAGTAATGAATTTACAATCTCATTTTCTTTTTTACAGAAGCCAATACTTTCCCACATGCCTTCTCTAAAGCTGATCAGTTTGGAATCTCAAGTCAGCACCTTGATTTACAAGCTTGAGAATTCTTAACAAACGTCTGAAAAAGGCAGTTAGCCAAGAGCTTTCGAAGGCCAGGTTCACACTGGTATAAATAAGCCAGCACATTTTTAAAAAGCGCATCCTGAAAATAAGCAGGCAAATTCAGGCTGGTGAGTAAGTGGGATGCACTTTCCTATTGTACTTACCTGACGCAGTGTGAACGTTCCTACTGCGTTTGCGGCTCCTCCTATCTGGCCTTACTCTTCCCATCACGTACATGAATACGTGACAGCAAGTGTTCGCACATGTGCTAGTGTTTAGTGCTAGTGTTTAGTGCTAGTGTGGTCGGAACAGGTAAGTCGCATAGGGATTAGTGGCATGCGATTTCTTTTCAAGCACAGCGTCTAGGCGCTAGCACATTTAAGTCAGTGTGATCCTGGCCTAAGAATTCCTGGCTCCTGCGTATTTTTCTATTGTACTTACCAACGACAGTGTGAATGCTCCCTTGGCGTTCACAGCTCTTCCTATCTGGTCACATTTTGTGCGCAGTGTATCATACGTTGTCCGAAATGCGACAACCAGTGTTCTGGATGCATCATATGCTAGTGTGACCGGAACTAGGTAAGTAGCATAGGGAAGTATTGAGTAATATTTTGTTTTCACAATAGCGTATGATGCATTAAGACTGCATGCCTGCAAGTTTCTAATTATTTAAAAATCTTTAGTTCAATTTCCTGGCTAAAGATTCCAAACTGAGCTGCGGAAAAGGAAGTACCGGTAGGTTAAAGATAGAAGGAGCTTTAGTAAAAAAAGAGACAGCAAAATGAAAAAGGACAGAATGAGTAAATAATATATTCTGCAAAAAGAATTTACTCAACTGTGCCAAATAACTGGCAGTGAATAAACTGTTATTTAAAAGAGAGAAGAAAAAAAAATCCCAAGGAAACAATGTTGGAGCATTGGGTAAACTTCTCTTCTTTGAAATGTATACAAATAAGATAAAGGTTTATTGCCATTTATGTAAAAAGACAAACTTCTAAACGTTATGAAAGCTTTTGCTAGGTTTGTAAATAAATACAAATATCAGCAGTTTTTTTCTTTTTTGCTATAATTCAAAGATACTAGGTCCACTACTTTCTGCAAGCACAGAGCATTATTTCACCACAGGATTAGAAAAAGACAGTACTGAGAGCTGGATTTAGTTCCAACCTTTATCTGTATAATGTTTATATATTCTTTGTATGAGTTTCCTGAAAGAGTTTCTGTAATCTTCCACATCCAAAAACATACTAAAAATTTAACGGACTAAAATGTCCCATAAAATGTAAGACTGCATCCGTGTTGTGAATACAAGATTATTCCAAAGTGGCGCATGCACATATGGGAATGGTTAAAGGTTTGCTGTAAGGTGATGTAGAAAACATTAAGCTATATAACTAAATTATAAAATACAGTTAGAGATGGCAATTTTTTTTTATTAATTTAGGCCAGCAGAAGTAATCTTGTGCCTAGCAAAATAATGATGAAAATAAATTCTCTTTAAAATGTTAATGGACCAGTGGATGAACATAGGAAAACAAAACAAAAACAAAAAAAAAACAACAAAATTCCTTTGCCTGTATTAATTTGCAAGCAAGTACCCATCCCGCTCCGCTCATGCACATCAATCCAATGCAAAAATGAATAGTTAGGCACCAGTTTGGAAACTTTGTGTTAAAAAATTCTCCTAATGTCAGAGAGAAAAATAGAGACCCTTTACTACAGCGCACTCAAAAACTAAATCAAATGATAAATGCAAGGAAAAAGATTACTATGAATAAATAAATCAAATGTTTATTAAATAACACAATTGCAAAACACAGCACACCAAGAGACAAAAAACTAAGTTAAAAGCAATTAAAATAGCCACAAGGCTCAAAAAGTACTTAAAGAGGGAAGGACCCCTACACCGCTGCTACATATGACTGATGATAAAGATAAGGTCAGTAAAATTCTCCTAAAGCATGCATAAAATTGTATTACTCTGTTTTAACTCAAACATTAAACAATTTGCATAGAAAAAGGTATTATGGTAGATATACACAGATAGGTGTGTAAACATTTCAACACTTTCTTTAAGCGTTAACAGTCTGAAAAGGAAGAACAAAACTTGTATGAGATATAAAAATATTCCAATATGTGTAGTCAGACAAAGATATTTGTTAACACACGAAGAGAAATGTCTCTTAAAACAACAATCAACAGAGGCAATGACTTACAGAGGTTGATTAACCCCTAACAACCAATAAGAAAGTATAAGTAATTATGAAAAGCCAAAAGTACAGTGGAAGCGCTGGATACAAAAAGCAAGTAAAAACAAGGGGAGATCCCCTAGTAGAATACCATCAGGTACAATAGCAAAATGCAGACAATAGTGAAATCACTCTGTGTGATTAACCTTAGATGTGCTGGAATTCACAGTATTGCTGGTACATGTGGATGGCGGTATGAATTCACAATATAAGTGCAGCGAAGAGAAATATAAAACCCCCTATTTGGGAACACTCACCAAATTCAATAACTTTTAGCACATATAAATGGGTGGTGTAACTTTAAGTTTAATGGATGGTAATCCTGTATGCTGGACTTCAGTGGCTGCTGGAACAGTTACAAATAGCAGTGATGAATCAGTGGTGAGGGGAGTGAATAAACCCCCTTTTCTGTTGCACTCACCAAAAAGTGATATGGTCACACTACGGTCTTGCTTTTGGCATTATTTCCTACATATATGTGTTGAAGAGGATGATGCATCCATATGCACAGTGGGAGGAACTATTTTATTACTTTTAACGTGCCATATCTTCTAACTTTTTATAGCTTTTATATTCTCTATATAGATTTCATCAGTTGATGAATTCCCCTAATGGGGGGCTT
Organism: Pipa parva; assembly: GCA_019650415.1. Classification (NCBI taxonomy): domain Eukaryota; kingdom Metazoa; phylum Chordata; class Amphibia; order Anura; family Pipidae; genus Pipa; species Pipa parva. Next base: position 11,942 of record WMED01019951.1, read on the forward strand.
ATTCATGAAAGGCAAATAGTAGCATTAAGGTGTAAATTCACATCTATTCATCATTTCCCCATATTCAACAGCTTAAAGTGCACCTGTCAACGCAAAACTCTATTACAATTATGTTCTACTTCTGAAATAAAAGTTTTAAAAGAAATATATGTATTAAAAAAATGTACCTTTATATATTATTTCTCTCTGTCATTTTTCCTGTCAGCCCATCTATTTATCAGTTGTCGGTTTGAGAGCAGTTAAGAGGAGGAGTCATGTCAATGATTGACAAGTTACTTCCTCCTGATATAGGGGGTAATTCACTAAGCTCTGAAGTGAGCTGCGTACTGTTCGCCTCACTTCGGA
>WMED01019952.1:0-12286 GCA_019650415.1 Pipa parva
GATTTCAATGCAAGACACTTTATGAGACCACCCATCTCCCATGCTACAGTTAGCAAACTGCTTGCCAAATTTCATGATACAGGCTCAGTGTTGGATTTGCCAAAATGTGGATGCAAGAAAACTGTCACAAATGAAGAAATATCAGTGGCTGTCCTACCTTCATTCAGCAAGAGCCCACAGCGTAGCACTCGCCACATATCACTGGAGAGTGGCATCAGTCGAACATCCTTTTGGTGAATATTAGCTGCTCACAAATAGCACCCTCATAAAATCCAGCTGCTGCAGCATCTCAATGAGGATATCCCAGATTGGCGCACTGAATTTGCAGAATGGGCAAAACAAAAATTGTAACAGGACCCTCAGTTTACACATAACATTATGTTCAGTGATGAGGCAAACGTTTTTGTGAATGGTGAATAAACAAAACCACCACTATTGGTCTGACACTAAACCACAGTGGATAGATCCCTCCAAGTCTGTTGGGACACACAAATTGATGATATGGTATATGGCTTACAAAGATAGTGGGGCCATTCTTCATCAATGGAAACCTCAATGCCACTGGATATTTGAAATTGCTACATGATGATGCGTTGCCATCTTTATGCACTGAAGATGGCACATTCCCTGAGTTTTTCCATCAAGATGGTGCACCACCACATTATGGGTGTCAGGTCCGAGCATTCCTACATGAACAGTTTCCTGGAAAATGGATTGGTCATCATGGGTCAGATGAATGGACACCAAGGTCTCCCAAACTGACCCCTTAGACTTTTATCTATGGGGTCATCTCATCTGAAAGCAATTGTCTATGCTGTGAAGATACAAGATGTGCAGAATCTGAAACAACAGATACTGGAAGCCTGTGCTAGCATTTCTTCTGTAGTGTTGTTATCAGTGTGTCAAAAGTGGGAGAAGAGGGTTGCATTGACAATCCAACACAATGAGAAGCACTTTGAACACATTTTATAAGTGGTCATAAACTTGTAAATAACTCATGAAATAATAAAATTACATTAAAACCAATCACACCATTCCTTTTCTTGTGAAATTCTTAATAAGTTTGATGTGTTACATGACCCTCTTCCCACTGGAAACAATAAAGTTGGATCCAAAATGGCCAACTTCAAAATGGCCGCCATGGTCAACACCCATCTTGAAAAGTTTTCCCCCTACCATATACTAATGTGCCACAAACAGAAAGTTGATATCACCAACCATTCCCATTTTATTTAGGTGTGTATCCATATAAATAGCCCACCCTGTACTAGAATTCAACATGTATTCAAACAAGAATGCAGCATAGCTAAAAATATACATTCTACAAATTTCATTGGTTTCATGCGAAATAAGTGTTTGCAGTCTGAAGTACGCAACTAAACTGAATAATAATCGGCGCTATAGCATCTATATTCCATATGTGTCTAGCTGAAAATTAATGCTCTGGGAACCTTAGCTAAGGTTTCTATCTCATTTCTTTAATACAGATCTAAACCACATATGGTACATTGCTGTATTTTTCATTAAAACAAATGTGTATTTTCAATGCTTTTTAAAACCATACACACTTACCCGAAGGACCAACCATAGTACCAGGTCTGTGGTCTCCAGTCCTTTGGACCTAGGTTGACAGTAACTTGGAAGACTGTCATATACATCATATGTGCCACCATCCCTAGCAGCCCTAGAATATATTAAATGTAGCAGAATTATTATATATATATAAAAAAATGGTATTAAAAATCCACCTAATATTGGGTGGGTGTGGTTTATCTCATAGGGTCTTAAGATAGTCCATTCCTTCTGGAGATGCTCATTTGCATGCATTTACCAGTTAGCATTTTAATGAGTGTTATAGTGAGTGTGATAGTCTCCCTATCTGAACTAATAATTTCAGTGAAACTCAAATACAGCACTAATATTGAATAGATTGCTAAATCCCCATAGTTGTGGCCGAGAATGTACTTTTATGATTACCATTTCAGCACTTTTGGGGCACCTATCCACAGTGGAGCTCTGTACTAGAACTTATACAAATCTTTATTCCCAAAATACATCTCTCCTTTACTGCCAAAATGTAAAACATGCTTTACGTCAGTATAAAAGCAAGGATGCTAAACATATTAAGCATCAGTGAGGTTATAGGCCTTTGGCCATTTTCATTCATTTCATACTTGGATTGAGCACAAGCCATTATATTCATGTTGTGGGAAGACTGCCAATGGCAATTTTTTTTTCTTCCTTGGTCTTTTTATTTTTTTTTGGTGAACCAGAAATTCTACTGAACAGGCCTTGTGTGCCCTGTACTGTCAGAGATCTGTTACAGCACTGATAAAATTAAAAGAGACTATCCATCAACCTACTGTCACAAACATACAGACATTCATTTAATCTTGATACTAATCAGATCCATAAGTTACTTTGTCAGAGCTGTCCAAATCTCTATCAGAGGATTCTGGGAATACAAGTGCTGCAGTATCCCGAGGGCTCCAAGAAGGACAGCACAGTAATATATTAATAACAACCCTCTGGGTCCCACAAATCTCAATCCTTAATCCTAGATGTAAGCTTTAGGTCCCAGCTGGTACACAGCAGTATTGGCACCAGGGCCTGCCCCGTCCCATGCCCTCCTGGACCAAATTATTTTGGTTTTACGGAAACAAAGCAATTACCTGACAGCACAGTGATGATGGCAGCAAAGGCGTTAATTTTCAGACCATCTATGAAGTTGCTGGAGGAGAAGAATTCCAGACACATTAGCAGGAAGCCGAGGCTAAGCAGGATAATGTATAGAAACTCAGAAATCACAGACAGCCAGAGGACACCTGTATCAAACAATACAACAAAGGGGAGAAAAAAACTGATTGTTTAGTACCTGCTTCACTTACAGACACCAGTTACACTATTTAGTGAAATACCATGGCTGAGCTGTAACACCATTAAAGGAGAAGTAAAGGTCAAATATAAGAATACCTTCTAGTAAGTTGAAACATTGCAGTCACAGCTTGAACTGTGCTGTCATTTCAATGCATTGAAACAGACTACAGTGCTTAGGATGATAGAGGAGTCATTCCAAAGCTCCGCCCACTTTGTTGAATCAGCGGTGCAAAATAGTTTACATGTCAACACATTCATTGCTCCCCCAATGAGAATGCGCCCCTCACCATAAAAAAAGTGCAATGAGTGTGATGATGTGTGCACTCTTTTGCGTAAATCGTCAGAGCTTCGCTCTGGCTCCTGTATCAGCCAGGGCTGCCATGAAGTGTCCCCCCGCAGCAATACCCCCTTGTACCCTACTGTTGGTGGCCCTGCTTACAGATAACAGTTATTTGGCACTTTTATTTTAACATAAAAATGAAATAAAGAAAAAAAACCATAGTGAAAGTGGCAATATGTGTATATTTTCTATTAAAATATTTGCTTTTTTCTACAGAATTTCCTTGTCTATATCCAGTTATCCAGACAATTAAGAAAATTAAGTTCTTAGAGAAATCTGTCAATTTAATGTTAGTGGAATTCTGTAACTTAGACAACCTTTTGTTATAAGAAATCAATTCAGAGAGATATTTTCAAGACACATTAAAAGGTCTGTTTTGAAATGTGGTGAGTCACTGCAGAAGCCAAATATTGATTTGATTTAGTTTTAATCTTTTGTTTATACGCTTTGCATTTCGTTGATTGATAAAATAATAATCTATTAACACTTTTCATTTTAAAAGCACTCCTACTTTCCTCCAAACTTTGCCTATCTCTTCTGCACAGTACTGTACATAATCAACAGAGCAGGAATATTCTGTGTGAACAATATGCGGTTTCTTAATTTGTCCAATACACATTACGTTTTTATGCTGCTGTCCACTAAACAGGCAATATGATCACTACTTATTCTAATTACATATTTTTCCTCTTTTTTTTAATTTTTTTTATTTTTGCATTGTTTTTCAGGGGGTTATTGACTAAAGTCCGAATTGTTGCGTAAAGGTGCGAATTCGCCAGCTAAAGACAATCGCAATAGGCTGCTACTGTCGCAGCTGCGGCTTTATAACAAGAATATTGTCACAGTCGCGACTTTACTATGTAAATATTGTAGCAGTCGACCTTTTAAAATTGTCGCAGTCGTGACTTTACAATGGGAAATTTGTTGTGGTTGCAGATTTTCTGTGGAATTCCACTGTTTGACATTTCAACAGTCGAATTCTCATTTTAGTAAATATGACTCACTTCTACCTTGCCCTTCATTCAGTTGGCAGGGGTCTCTTGGAATGAATGAAGTTGTGAGTTACCAGCAGCTAATGTGCTCTAGACATACTTACCATAGGGACTGTTTTCTACAATGAAGTAGATAAATTGATTTAGCCCTCTAAATGGTAATGTGGTCACTTATTTATCAAAATCTAATCAAATTGAAATGCTATAGTCTATTCAGTAGGAAAATATGATTAGCATTATACCTGTTTAGATATCATGTCTCTGTTTATTTTTATTATCTAGCATTTGTACAGAGAGAAGCCCCTTTCCATATTATCAACAAGCTAAGACTCTTCATTTCTGGTCATATGTTGACATCACACACTTATTTATGACAAATGTATTATACCTTTTTCTGAATCAGGTGACAGTTCTATAAAGCTTCGGCAAGCCTCTTCTGAAATACAAAGTGAAAGAAAACCAAAATAAATCATGTATTTTACTATTTTCAAGATGTAACACACATATGGAAATTACTTACCTGGATACCCCCAGGCCACTAAGCATATAAGCCAAAAAACACACACTTGAAATAAATCAATGTAGGCAATTGTTTACAGAGGTCTAGTAATCCACAGCAGCTAATCAGCAGTTAGCATTTACTGGTATATGGGAGGTGGACTAATAATGAAAGCCAACCTCTGGTTACTAGACATCAGTAAATGACTGCTCCTGTTATATCCCTGAGCGTATGGAGGTATAAGACAGACTGAAGCAGGGATGTCAAAGTAAAGACTGGGGATTATTCACTAAGGTGTAAATTCGACTGCGGATTCCCATAGTAAATCTGCTACAATTTCCCCATTATAAAGTCGCGACAATTTTTTAGAGTTAAGACTGAAGCAATTTTCCCATAATAAAGTTGCGACTGCAACAATATTCTCATTATAAAGACGCAACTATGACAGAAGCAGCCTTTTGCGACTGTCTTTATCTGGCAAATTCGCACCTATACGCAACAATTCGGACTTTAGTGAATAACCCCCTTGGTGGTCATCCATTATTAGTATTATTCTAGGCTTTGAGACTATCCAGGAGATTTATATACTGTTTATGTATGACTTTTGAAAGGATCTCTGCTTTGCCTATAGTCTTTAAAAGGTCTTTGTTAAAAATCAGAAAACAAAATAGTTGTTTTTTTTCCACTTTCTGCAATGATATTCTTCTTATTTAAAAAGCCTTAGGTCCCAGACTAATTATTTGCCACTTCTACTATAGTGACTCCACAGTGTTCCTGCTGGAGGTTATTAAACACATGGAACTAAAGCAATAGATTAAATTAGGGTCACAGGACATATATTTAATGGATGTCTATGCCTGATGCTGGAAGCTTTAATTCAATAGTAGATAATACTCCTTAATACAATCTTTCATTTATTAGGGACTATCAATACATTATAATGTAGTACACATTCCTCTTCTTGAACATTCTATTAGCTGGAAACAGAAAGAAATGTGTAATTGTGAATTGATTCATGTGAATTCTGACCAAGTGCCTGTATCAAGGAATGATGCCTCTTACTTTAGCATCCGATTTTTTGTTTACAAAAATAGCAGGCCAGTCCCACTATATAATACAAACACAGGCTATATTTAACATTTTTCTCAAGAGTAACATATATGGGGATTATTGACTAAAGTCCAAGTTGTTGCGTAAAGGTGTGAATTCGCCATTTCCCTATATTCCAATATTCAACAAATTCTGTGATGTGGCAAATTCTGCGGCAAATGATAGTCACACACTACACAATAGACGACTACTAACACAGTTGCGCATTCGCTATGGGAATACTGACGCATCTGCGAATTTGTTATGGTCAATAAGGAGTAGAGAATTAAAGGGGGTAATTCAGCAAAGAGCGAACTTACCCTCCGATCCTTCGCATCAGTACGCAGAGACTGTTACGCATTCACTGAGTCCTGCATGCAGACATCAGTGAACGCTTTAAAGGGATTCCAGCCTTGTGAGGCAACTGGAATCAATAATCAGTTGTGTATCACAGATGACTTTTTGTGCTCCCTGTTGCACAAAATTGTTTTTGTGATATGGTACTGCAATTTGAGCCACCTACATAGATCACATTTTGTGTGCACAGAATACTATTTTGTCTGCAGTATGCTCTCTACATTCAGCTGGATTAATGTACAACCAATTAATCCGGGTGTGAGGTTCCTCTATATTTGCTAGTGTCATTGCTAATGCAAAAGTACCATAGTTACAAGCAGGTATCAAGTTAGTTTGAGAATTAACCAGGGGCAAGGCACCTCCAAGAATAACAGTGTCTACCTAAAATATATTTTTGTATATTTCGGATTCTGTATTTGTCAGTAAAACATATATTTAGACTCTAAATATATGTTTTACTGACAAATACAGAATCCGAAATATACAAAATATATTTTAGATAGACACTATTATTCTTGGTGGTGCCTTGGTGCCTAAACCTTTTGGCTCTCACATCTATAGTCAGGTTACACATACCCCAAAACTGTCCACGGATTCTTGCCCCCTTTAGTGTACCTCATGGGTGGCCCCTTTCAAAGACAACTCCGGTGCACAGCCAATTGGGGGAGCGGATAGTACACCATTGATGTCACTAATGATGTCACCAGCACATAGCCAATCAGATATTAGAAGTCAGTGCGCCAGTGAAATCAGCGGCAGGGGGAAATAATGCTGTCCTGCAGTTCCTTCTCTGCTATATTGTGAGGCATATGGTTATGTTTTATAAAAGCCATGACTTACCTCCTTGATGGTTTTCACAGGAGAACCAGAATCCCGTGTGAAAGTACTTGAATGCATATTTATCATCTCCAGTCTCCCAGTTATAGTGAACCACGTTTTGGTCCAAAGTCCCATTTGTTTCAGTGGTGTCACTATGGGTGACACTGCTATTCAGAGACAGAATTTGGCAGTTCTTACTTTTTACCGAGGAAAGGCAAGGGGGCTTGATGACTTTGTGAGTCCCCTCACACCAGTAGCTTGTAAAAAAAGCCGCCACAGAGAAACTAAGGGCCATGAGATTGAGAACTACAGATAACAATGACCTCTTCCTCCTGCTTAGCTCCATATTGAACCCAAAGCATTAATGGGTATGCAAATCCGTCATTCCTTTGTCCATTGTGTTTATCTAGCTCATGCTTCCATTACAATGTTTTGGGGAATCCATGTGGTTTCCAGTCTGTTTTACTTTAACATTTTCTTCCCCTTAAAGTAATTCTGTGTATTACCATTGACTTTGCCTTTTTACTGTCACATAGTCTACTGTTAGGTTTTGCTTCTATTTATATCATCTCACAAGTACTGTATATAATATAAATAACTTATCTTTCTTTGATAACAATCTGTGAGCATTCAGCTTGTTAGAAATCCATTGTCCTGTGTAGCCTGGGTAAAGCTTCTAACGAGACAAGAAAAAAAAAAAAGAAAATCAAAGTAGCCTCAGAAATCTCATTTTCATTAAAGGCATAAAGAACATTGTAGGCAGGAGGGTGCTGTGTTATTCTTATCCGTTATTTGCAGAAGTCGCTATGAGATGTGACAGAAGTGGCTTTTATTAGTTTGGAATGACAAACCTTGATGGTGTTAAAATAGGATTCCTGAAAGAAACACACAAAATGTTCATTTTCATTGCAAGCACAGCCTTGATCTATTATTGTGATTCATATAATAATGGCATGCTCAATATCTACTGATATATTCTACCTGTACATCCATGGTTTTGGAACAGTCTTCCCATTAAACATGACAAAGTTGCTCTTTTATGCTTCATACTGCTGCATTTATCCATGGCTGGCAAAAGTTTAAGGGATGACCCCACAACCAAACAATTGGGTCTGCCAACTTATCTATGCACAATCAGGTGTATTACCTAGTTGTTAAATTACCTATTAGTTGTAATACTCAGAATCCCAACAGGTTTATACATAGGCTGATTGCTTTGGGGCTGTCATTAGAGTCCTCAAAGAGTTTAAATCTGGCTAAAACCTGTGGCACTGGTTTACTTTAAGCCAAATTTTAAATGCTAAAATAGTTTAATTCAGGGGTTTGCTTTTAGCCACACAGGTGGGATGTTGCAGCTTACTTACACGCCCTTCAGTTACCCTTGGACATACCCTCTCAGTTGGTAACCCTGCATCAATCAAGGAAGAGCGAAGTGAGGCGAAGGATCCGGACCTCACTTCGCACTATGGTGAATTCCCCCCTATGTGCCAGGCCTTGACTGAAACAAGAGGATGGTTTAAAAATTATTTTGAAGAAGTTGTGTTCCATGTGCTTTTTCAGTGTTAGGATCTTACCATTTACTAGGCAATTTACTGTTCTCTAACCAAATCTCAGTTTACTCCAGATAACAAAAAATGTAAAGCTCAAATGACTTCAGGTAACCAAAGACATAAAGCTCAAATGACTCCAGGTATCCAAAAATATAAAGCTCAAATGACTCCACGTAACCAAAAATATAAAGCTCAAATGACTCCAGGTACCAAAAATATCAAGCTCAAATGACTCCAGGTACCAAAAATATAAAGCTCAAATGACTCCACGTAACCAAAAATATAAAGCTCAAATGACTCCAGGTACCAAAAATATAAAGCTCAAATGACTCCAGGTACCAAAAATATAAAGCTCAAATGACTCCAGGTACCAAAAATATAAAGCTCAAATGACTACAGGTAGCAAAAAATATAAAGCTCAAATGACTCCAGGTAATGAAAAATATAAAGCTCAAATGACTCCAGGTAATGAAAAATATAAAGCTCAAATGACTCCAGGTAACAAAAAATATAAAGCTCAAATGACTCCAGGTAACAAAAAATATAAAGCTCAAATGACTCCAGGTAACGAAAAATATAAAGCAGACCAGAAGGAAAAATTATTAGGAAAAAATTGAAATAAAAAAAAGACTTATTGCTTCTTACAAAGCCCCTGTTTACAACAAAGTAACAAATGAACAGGAGAACAACCCCTTAAACAGAAACATAACCAGATGTGATTATTTTTTATTGTATATTACTCCTTTCATCTTCCATCGCACTTTGCATGGTAACGGGTAGATAAAAGGGGAGCATAGTACTTATGTCAGTCTGTCTAATTTATAGTTTCAAACTTTGCCACAAGATAGTATAAAGAAACATTAGAAATTGAAAACTATGCCATGTGACAGTTTACCCTTTAAGCTGGAATCCTAGCAACCAGACATTGAAATGGAGAGGTTTGGAACAAATTCTAATTTAAAAACTACAAAAAAAACAATTAAGACTAATTATATGGGAGATATTTATAAAGCCCATTTCAACCTTTTAGATTCATTTCACCATATATCAATGCTTTTCAACATTAATTTCAATTTCACTGGACTTTTCAATTTTGCTGATTTATAAAGGGCCTATATGAAATTGTCGAGATTGAAAAATATTGAGTCACAGGACCAACTTCATAGGGGATAATGGGTTTTTGTCAGCCTAAAGCAGTTGAACACTTTTTGGTCCAAATAAATTTGACTTAACAGCTTTATAAATAGGTGAAAACTGTGATATATTACTGCTATGTCACAATCTACACATTTTTAGACCTTTATAGATATCCCCTTTATAATTGTAAATTATCTTCAAAATCAGTTATCAAAAAAAGAATCGAATAGATACTTTATTAATACCATAGGGAAATTCAAGGCATCTAGTAGCAGCACTCATAAAAACAAACAACTCACATAGATTACAAGATAACTAAAACACTAATAAATAAAATTACAATAAGATAAAATTACAATAATAGTAAAAATAACAATACAACATACACAATGTTAAAACAGACTAATGCCACTAACACAATAAAATACAAAACTAGACAGGGACAAATGGAAAAAAAGCAGTGTAACCTTGTCACTAATACACTAAATAATTGTTTTTCTACTACTAGCCTGTGAAAAATTAAACAGTCTAATAGAGTATGGTACAAATGATTTCCTGAATCTATCAGTGGAGCAGGGCAAGGACAACAGTCTGCTACTGAAGGAACTCCTCTGTCTAGAGATGACACTATGCAGAGGATGATGAACATTGTCCATAATATTCAGCAGCTTCATAACAGCCCTCCCCTCCACCACTGATAGAACACCCTGTAGCTCAGTTTCCATCAGAGAGACAGCTTTCCTCACCAGCCTGTCAAGTCACCCAGTGTCCTTCTTATTAATGCTACCACCCCAACAGGCCACAGCATAAAAAAGGACACTGGCCACTGCAGACTGGTAGAGCATCAACATAAGTTTAGGACAAATACTAAAGGACCCAAGTCTCCTTAAAAAATACAGCCTACTCTGACCTTTCCTACACATACAGTCAGTATTCACTGACCAGTCCAGCCTGTCATCCAAATAAACATCTAAATATTTATATGACCGAACCATCTCAACATCAACTCCCTCAATGGAGATTGGCAAATGAGGGGGCCTATGCCTTCTAAAATCCAAGCACATCTCCTTTGTTTTGGAGATATTCAACTGCAGGTGATTAGATTTACACCAAACCACAAAGTCCTCAACCAGGATATATATATCTATATCTATGATATAATAAATGTTTAAAGGTGAAAAACCCCTTTCAATATCCAATAAATTTCTGTTGCAATGGGAGGCAATGACAGTCAAAAAAAGGAGTGGTAGTTTGTTTTTAAGGACTATGGGGGTTATTCACTAAGGTGCGAATTTGACTGTCGAATTCAGAAACAGCAGATTCCCATAGTAAATCTGATACACTTTCCCCATTATAAGGTAGCAACTGCGACAATATTCTCATTATAAAGACGCAACTGCGACAGTAGAAGCTTATTGCGACTGTCTTTATCTGGCGGATTTGCACCTATACGCAACAATTCGGATGTTTGAGGAAGAAAAGAAGGGCAAACTGATTAAGTGCTGAAAGCCCTTAAAGTGTGATAAATATATATATATATATATATATGGAAGAGGTATACAATATAATCTTTTTTTGTATTTAATGTAACTAATCAGCATGCATTCAAGGTAAAATAAAGGGTAAAAGGCACTGATACATATTCATAATTACAAATTGCCTTGACATTTAACACCGATCGCACATTTCAGAGCAAAGAGTCTCTGTGCTACTCTATACCGGTGAACAATGACGCTGCCATTGCTTGGGAAATGATATATTGTCTTGTTACTGATAATAATTAGTCAGGATCCAAAGCGCGCATTTTCCTATTGTCTGTGACCAAAGATGAGTAAATCATTCAATAGAACTTCCTGGTTGTTAAACACAACATGCAGAAAAGCCAACAGTTCATAAAGAAAATAAACCTAACTGGGTATATTTAATGACATGAAGGTAAAAAACATTCAGCGGGATTGGATTTTTATTGAAATGACCTTACGATCTTAGTGCTATAGTGGGTAAGGTACTCATGAGTGCCAGATGGTACAGTCATTTGTGGCTGTGGGTCATGACATCTAACAGGAATTGTGGGTATAGCTTTGGATGTAGACAAATCATTCTGACTTTCTCTCAAACCAAACTCTTCCTCATGTCCTCTTTGTGCCTGTGCCTATCCGGTTATCTTCTTAAAGCTAACTTGCAGGTAAAGCCTATTAGGTTGCAAAAAAGAAAAACTCAACAAATAGACAGATGTCTGGTTTTAGGTCAAGTTAGCAATTGTAAGTACAAAATATTGTAATAAAATAATAATATAATGTTCCTCTGTTTTCAATTATGACTTTAAGGGTGATTTCAATGTATGATGGTCACAAGCTTTTTTTTTTAGGGATATCTATGTCTCTCAGATGCTACGTGTTTTCCCTATAGTAAGACACCCCCGATAGTAAGACGTAGTGGGGGTTTTAGTGGGGTTGGCTAATATAAGACGTACCCCGAAAGTAAGACGTAGCAAAGACATACCGTTAATCACTGTTTCGGTATGTGCGGCCCCTGTAGTGCAGCGTTTCCCAGTACCGGGCCACGAAAAACTAAGGCGTACAATGCGTGTACCATCATGAAGAAGCCGGCTCATGAATATTCATGA